>CAEGAG010229795.1:0-11666 GCA_903067065.1 Brachyrhaphis terrabensis | reverse complement strand
GGCCTCCCTTCTGAAGCTGCTACCCCCGCGACCCGACCCCGGATAAGCGGAAGAAAATGGATGGATGGATGGATGGACATCCATCAACATTAAACATGCTGAGTCTGACCACTGCTGGAAGAGTAAGAACTACAGGCGACACACAGGGGCGCTAGCTGGGCGCTACGGCTACTGGCCGGGCGCTGCGCTACTAGCCGGGCGCCACGCTAGCCGGGCGCCAAAACAATGGTGGAAGAATTATTTCTATTTAATAGATATATGCGAATGTGCAAATTATGATTATGAGCTAAAGAGGAAAATGCAGAAGTACATTACATAGAAAGTACATAGCTGCTCCCTGAGTCTGACCTTGGAGTGAATTTTCTCTTCGATAGAACAGATGAGGAACCGTTGCCTGATTGATGGGCAACAATAGTTGCTTCTCTCAGGTCATTGCTGGTTGATGTGATTTTTCCTAACAGAGCACTTCGCTCTCAGACTGCAGGGTTATTGCTGGTTACTAAAATAAAATGGGAGGCATTATTTCTCAGCCAGACACCGTGTCTGATAGTTAAACTGGTTTATGTTATCCTGAGCTATTTCTGCTGTTATAGTCTTTGGCAACTGGAGGACAAGATGACCAATTTTCCTCAATTTCTTCTTCTAGTTCTCGCAGTTTGCATTATTTCTATTGCTAACTTTATATCTTTTCTTTATTGAAGCGCCATCTGGTCTGGTGTTCTGTTTTGGAGGAGGGCATCGGTTGAAGTAATGCTGCCAACAACTAATCGTTCTCATTCTCCTGCTGCTAACTTTTTACTTTTCACTTACACAGAAACTGCTCCTGGATCAGCTCATCTGTTTGTTTCTGTCTGTGCTCTGTCTTCTCAAACCTCCAGTCACTCGTGGCAGATGACCCAGGTTCTGGTTCTGCTGGAGGTTTCTTTTTCTTAAAGGGGAATTTTTTCTCTCCACTGTCGCTACACGCTTGCTTGGTATGAGGGATTGCTGTAAAATCAGCGACACAATGGCAGCGATTGTCTCTGCACCCAGGAGGAGTGAAGGCTGCAGGTCGGTGACTCCATGAAACATGGAGGGTTTCCTTAGACAGAAGAAAACTTTTTATACTAATTTGATGTATTTAATGCACTGATTGATAAATATAATCGGTTGTAATGTATGTGTGATTGAACTGAAACAATTTTTTTTAATGTGAACTTTTATTTAAAAAGGTCACGTTTTATCCTTCAGACCTGAATATTTTTACAGAGGTTACTGCTTTTACGATAATCAATCAATCAATCAATCAATCAATCAATCAATCAATCAATCAATCAATCAATCAATCAATCTAATGCACCCGGTTCTTACTTTCCTTATTAAAACCTATAAAAACAGAAAGACGTTCTTTTCCTCATGGCTGCATAACTAAATCATTTTCTCTCACTTTGACCAAGCTGGTGTTTCACTTTGTGAGGTTATCCCAACGCATTCTTTCCTCAGATGTTCTTTTGATTAAAAGTAATAACTTCACCAAACCTTCAGCTTGGATTTGGTTCACATTTGGTAAAGCATTGGATGCTTTCGTGTAATCTCCACAGATACTAGCAACATTGCACTCAGAATGACTAGAGTCCAGGTCTCCATGGAAAGAAGAGATCGAAACAGAAAGAAAGCGCTTTTCTCCTCTTGTCTGGTTCCAGGCCACCCACAGCTTCTCAGCCGCCGTCAAAAAGCTGCTAATGAGCGAACGACTGTCGCCGTGTCTGCCCTTTCCAGCGTGTGTCAGCAGAAAAAACAAATGAATACGAATGAGGGGGTTCAGACATGCAGCTCTGACTGCCCATGAAGCTGCCAGCTACATAAATATGCAAAATGATTCAGTGGAGGCTTTGATTTCGTGCCCGCGTTGGCGTTATGTAAATCATAAATGTAATTTGGTTCTGTATGGCTCATATCATTTACTGTGGCAGAGAGGGAAAGTCCTGTCATGATTTTATCCCGCTCTCTCATGCGGCACGGACGCCGGCTCGGACTCAAGCTTCTGCGAGTCGACGAAAATGAAGATGTCATCAGTTTTCCCAGGAGACTTTTATTTGTCTAAGGCTTTTTTCCAGCGTTCATGTCTGTTCTGACCACAAAAACAAGTAATTCTGAGCAATGCCAGGCCGAAGAGAGCCCTGCAGAGAAATTTCAATCACAGCCACAACAAACGTGAACCGATGTTTTTGGTCACTGAATAGTTTTAACACAGAATCAAGAGGCAAGAAAGTCAAACAAAATAAAACTTTGATATTTTGCAAAACATAATTCACAGCAACTGTTAGATCAGATGCTGCTTAGAGTGTCCCTGTCGTCCCACAAGGACAGATCAAGGAAAATCACTGATAAACCTCAGGACAAATACTTAAAGACACTTTTAATACTCAGCTGCTCTGCAGAATTCACCATCTGTCAGTGATATATTCCATCCAAATCACATCACCCTTTTTTATTGCTGCTGCATCAAAGTGTGAAACATTTACTGTTGTTGGTGGAGCAAATGAAACTGCCTCATATAAAACTGTTGCCTGATATTGAACAGAACATAAACAACTAGAAACATGTGAGAAAGTTGGAGGAGTCTGAGAAATCCAACAATGCAGGGAGAGAGAGCAGCGAAGCTAACCTGCTGCACGGCTGACATGTGAGGCAGCGTTAGGCTGTGTAATACTGTCCACCCTGAGGAGCAATAAATCTCCTGAGCTTCACGTTACTTCAGCTCTGCTCACAGCCATGCCAGCTCCTCTCTCCTGCCAGGTTTAGGCACTTCTGCATTTTCCTCTACAGAACTGCTGAAGGAGGAAAGCTCAATTAAAATGTTCTCATTTGCCACATTCAGCTCTGAAACACAGAGCTGAATGTGTTTCATTAACTCCCTTTCAATTAACTGTGGAACTTATGCAAGCTGAAATTACGAAAATAAATTTGCTCAAAAACTCATGTTTTTCCATAAAAAGTTTTCTAGTCGTGTCAAAATAGATGTATTTTGAAAAACTGAAATGGAGACATTGTGATCAACAGCAGGATGATACTGCTGGCGAAAACAACGAAGACGACAGGAAGTGGTGGGAGGATGATGGTTTGTTTTTGTTGTTTTCAGACAATCTGTCCACCAGAGCTCTCACCGCATCACAGTCCATAAAAAGTTTCCAACGTGTTGAATCCACAGCTCTTCTGTAAAATCGGCAACTACAATTTCCCCAAAACGCTGCAAATGTTAATATACGGCGCCATGGCTGACTTATGAATGTATCTCATGTATCTGTTTATGTCGCAGCATGAATTTTAATGACTCTGCTAATGTCAATGTGCGAACAAGCTTATCCATATGTGATTTTAACGTGATTAAAATCACACATGACAAATACGAAATTGTGGTTTTTTTTTACATTAGCAGAATATCGACAAAGATTTGTGCATATTTGTCATGGAAACGCAGCAACTGAGATGGAAACAAGACGAGTCTCATCTCCTCCAAGAGTCACTTATAAACACTTTAGGGCTAATTCATGTAGCCGTTTGCATGAACTACTGAAGTTCAATCCAGAGTTTTGATTCTAACGCAGTAGAAAGAAAAAAGCACAGAGCTGAAACTTAAGGAGAGTGAGCTCCTGACGTTGTGTTCTCTCTTCCTGCAGACATTTTTTAAATCAGATATTACGCAAAATCGACTGTAAAAATTACAAGTAGGGAAAAAGGCGTTCAAATCTCAAAGATCAGCGATGTTTGCATCATTTAAATAATGTCTGATTCACACGTGGTACTTTTGATGCGGATGTAGAAAAAGGATCTTCAATAATGTTCTTCAGGTGACAGAAGATCGACTTTGTAACTGTCTTTATGTGGCTCTGAATGTTCAGGTCAGAGTTCATCATTACTCCCAGAGTTCAGTCTGATCTCTACTTTCCAGCTGGAGTAACTAAAGTTGTGCGTTGACTCTAGATCATTCCTCTTTAGGTCCAAAGATAATCACTTCACTATTTTTGTACCTTAGACATAAATTGCTTTAGCTTTGGATTAAAACCATAACTACTTTTTCAAATTCACCATACAAACCCTGGGATTGTTAATACTTCATTAGAAGATGGTTCCCTTTCCTGATGGGAGAAAAACTGCAACCTGATGTGAAATTGAGACAAATCGGTTGCATCTGCTTGAAAGACGTCTTTGCATCTGAAATCTGCTTAGCGACTCTACAGCAGAGATTAAACAGCTTTAAGATTCAGCAGAAACTTTAGACTTTTATAAAGTTCCACGAGATGCAAATTGGTTCTCAGTAAAAGTAAAGCTGAATTTAACTGAAGATAAAGAAATCAACTTGATCTCTGCAGTTCACAAAGACAACTGGAATCCAGAACTAGATCTGTCCAAGGATAAAACTATCTGCAGTATTGTGTAACATGTTTGGAATCAACAATGAAAGCTGTTGGCAGTTTTCTGTGAAAGTGTAACTGGAGTTACTTTGGTTACACCGATGTTGCTAAAACACATTTATATAGTTTTTTTTTATACATCTGTTGCATTTTTAAAATTAAAAGTAACATAACTACAAAATAGCACAATCTGACTGGGAAATACATAATTCCCCCTGTTTAAAAGTTGAAATAACTGCAAATAATGCAAAATTGGAGAGTAGCAGGAGAATGCAGAGGTTTGTCATCACCTTACAGTCATTTTAGATGTAAAGTCCCAGTTTTCCAAAGACAGCAGGGATCTCTAATAATGTTCCATGACCTCTGTTTGCAACAGCGTGCAGTCCAAGAAGAGAACAATTTTTCATCAACTTTACTCTAGAGCTGATTCATGAAGACAACATTTTTGCCAGACCTCGTTCTCTGACTCCCAGCTGGATCGACTCCGGCTATTTGTCCCGATTTATCTGAGCTCCAGCATCATTACGGAGAGTATTGTTCTTTAAGTGCATAACTGCATTCTACCAACCATCAACACAAAAAGCAAGCGAGACGAATGATATCTGACAAGAAAAACACATCTAGGTTTCTTTGGCAGCAACTCCTGTGTTTTTAAAAGTTGTCAGTAATTTATAACGCCTGACTAGACAATAAGAAAGAAAGAAAAGCAGGAGGATTAATCACATTTTTCATTTTTTTAAGAAGGAATCATTACCTAAATTAGCTACTGCTTTCATCTCACTGCTTACTTTCTGTTTCTGCCACAGACAGATTTCTGTAAATATTTAATTAGATATGTTTTCTTTCAAAGTTCGTCTGATGAAACACAAGATTGTATAAACTACTGACACGTTCTTAAAAGCAAATTCAGAGTCAATAAATATGCAAACAGAATGATACAAGATGTTGGGGAGTTTTCTGTGTTTACAGCCGGGGGGTTTCGTGTTTCCACGTTGTACTAAATTGTGCATTAGAGCGCGACGCGGCCTCCAAGCTGCTTCTGAGCCGACAAATGAGAACTTATATAAACAAACACACAGAAACCGAACGGTAAACCGGACACTTTCTTCTGCAGACATTCCATACAAGGTGTGTCATGACTTTATATCATATTAACATTAGACTACATATAGCTACACCTAAATAAAGCTGCCCTGCTAGTTTTGTGCTGTTTTTAAAGTTGTTAATTTTAGATATTAAGAGCTTCTTTTTATTGCACAATGCAGCCACAGATCATATGACTGACAGATCTTTCAGTAAATCACCTTAAAGCTTGAGCCAGTTTGATATTTGTTTTAGCATTCATTTAAAAATCCAACAGTTGTGGATCTGGGAAGGATCAAGCAGCCCAGGAAGATAACACAAGAGACGTTTCCCATCAAAAACAGGTTGAGGCGCAGAGGAATGCGGCCCGATGCGCCAAACCTTCAACAGTTCCTTTCTTTGCATATTTATTTTGTTTTTATTTTGTTATCTTTGTAACTTCTTTATTCCTACAGAAAGGTAATGAGACATCCAGAGCTAACCAGGAACATCAGGGGAACTGTCAGCGTGTTTCTTCAGATGCGCGGTTCCTGAAGACATTCACCAGGACTTCCAAATAATAGACGCAGTTATGTCATAGATAAGGTATGAATTTACAACATGCTGGAAGGATTCCTGTTTTCCAAAGCTTCGTGTGCATCCAAAGCAGGGAGGTTCTGAAGAGATGAGGCGGATAAATTAACAGAATGTCCTGAACTATTAGGACATTCTGTTAAGTCCTAATAAGTATGGAGATCTGGGGATTTTCTGATTTTACCCACTTCCCCTAAAGAAAGGCTCACTGCAGATCAAAGTTATTCACAACTTTCATCCTTATTTTAAGATGAAACCTTACAGTCCTTCTGGGAACAGTCTGAACTATCCATTAAGTTCAACGAGGCGTTAAATTGGACTCTGCAAGCTGCTCTGACTCTTGTTTCAGTGTCAACAGTATTGCAGTAAACAAAGTAAATTTTCCTTACATTTAAAGGGGAAGTAGCATCCAGGTGTTGATAATTAGCTGCACTTTGTTAGTTGATCATCATCTTCATCACTGTGAGCAGTTGCTGCTATGTGAAGGATGGAGAGATATCAGTTAAACTGCTGCCCATCAATCTGAGAAAGAGGAAATGAGGTCGTCAACATTCATCATTCTGCTGACAGGAAGATTATTCACCAGCGGAAACATTTCATTTAGCTGATAATCATCCCAGGAATGTCTATAGATAAGCCTGTCACAATAAGTAATTAAGCAATTAATCACATTATAAAATAAAAAGAGCTCAATCATTTCCATTCTGATGATTAATAGTTTTTTGAAGAGCAATTTTGTTGTACATCATAATCCATTTTTGCGTTTTTCTTTTCTTTTCATTCATTGTTTTTTATTGTTGTGTTTTACTTTTTGGATATTTAAAATATCTTCTAGTTCCAGTAGAGGTGTATTAGTCTTTCAGAGGGCAAACATGCATTATTATTTATAGTTGAACATTTTCTCAAAATGACAACATTATAATTTTGATCACAATAATTTCCAGGTCAAATGAGCATCCAGTAATCTTTCTTATTGTGACAAGTCTAACTGGATCACTTCCAGTTCTAAGGCACCACTAAGTTAAAGTTTCGTTAACATATTAATTAGCAGAAGCTAACGCTAAAGCGCTAACATTTTGCATCACGTGTCAACGACACAACATGTGTTAATACAAAGTATATCACAAAGTAAAACTCTCCTTCCTGCACAGTTTGTGCTTCAGGAAGTGATTTTTTTATTTATTTAGGTTTAGCATAACAGAGTACCGAGAGTTCTTGTTAAAAAGCATGCAGGACATAAGTACAAAATATATTCTGGGTACAGAATAAACATCATTTGCTGCACTGCATCACCAGTGGAGGTCAGGAAACAGACCTGCAGCGTAAACAGACTTCAAAATAAGAGCATGAATACCAATTTTTAACAGCCAAAATTTCAACACAGATGTTGAACTCAATTTAATTGAACGCTTACTAAACAGTCGAGTAACTTGGTGTTTCAGAATTTGCATTTTCAGAGTTGCAGTTAATTCAACAAAACCTCTAGTTAAACCATAAGGACACAAGTTAGTGTGAGATGTGAATGACTGACTTTACCTTGTTTAGTTTTCAGCAGCATTCATGTTGTTGTTTCTGTTTGGATCATGTGACTTGTTGTAGGTAACAAGGAAAACCCAGAGCTGGAATGGATTCATTCACAAAGCTGTAGGAAATAATATTTTATTGTCAATGTTGGGTGGTCCTAATCAATATTTTTCAAATGTTTAAGTATTTCTATTTCCTAAGCTGCATTTTCCTTCCCAGGCGAGAAAAAAAGCAAAGAACAGACGAAATTACAGCAAATTTTGTTTTACAGGAAAATCTATGAGAAGGTTAATCTGGTAATACTGATACCAGATATAGATATATACTAATAAAGATGGCAGGGATCCACAGGATGATGATCTAATTTGCACCTGCTTGAGGCTGATTGGACATATAGGTTCAGACTCAGGGTTTAATTCTGACTTTCCAGTTTGGGAACATCTGGTTGGGCCTCCACTGACTTTCTGCCCCTGCCAAACTGTGGAGTGTTAAAATATGTTAGACGCCCACTGGGAGCTTGTTGTAGGTATACACACTGATTTTCTATTCCAGAAACCGCACAAGAATGAAAGGGAAAGGAAAGAGAGAGTAATGAGAAGACAAAGGGCACACGATGGCAAAAACATTCAGATCAGAGAGCTGGAAGTCAGACGAGACAGAGAACAGAAAACAATCAGGGAAGCCAACAAAGCAAGTCAGTTTGATTCAAATAGAACAAGTTTAATGTTAGACACTGTTCTTAATTAGTAATCATGTTTAATTTCAATGCCAAGGATTTGTTTATAGGATATCAATTTGGTTTCTGTTACATTTCACAACAAAGAACAGAAGATCTTTGCAATTTTACAAGCTGAGACTGCTTTTGTTTCTGAGTCAGTCTGAGGTCAACTTCTCTACAGTTTCAACACTAACGGTACTGGTTCTTTATTAAATAATCATTTTACAACCCCGGGCAAAAACATGTAATAACTCCCAGAGAAAGTTCAGAAGGCTGTTTTAATTTGTACCAAAGGAAAGACTGAAATCACAGCTGTGACACAATCCGGTTGAAACAACAGCTCAACATTCTGACTGTAAAACAGACCTCAGAAATATTAAAGAACATTATTGTGATTATGTTATTTTCCAGATCAAGAGGATAAAACATGATATTATCTGGCATGTTTCATTGGATCTGCATTTCTTCTTCCATCGTAAAACCATCAATCAAATCAATCAATCGAATTTTATTTGTATAGCACATTTCAGCAGCAAGGCATTTCAAAGTGCTTTACATCATATCAGAAACAGAAACAGCAGTGAAAACAATAAAAAACATGACATTTAGTCAAGTTCCATCAATGAATTTATGATTAAAAATGTATTGTGATATATGGAGAAAAATACCTATTGCTATTATTATCCCCATACATGCTCACAATCACAGAGTTTAAAACGATATAAACAGCCTTTCAACGGTTTTCCAGCACAAGGCTCCATGCACCTCTTTCACTGAGTTTCCAGCAGGGACTCCACCGTCCCTCACGGTTTTTTGACCAATCTATGGTACCTGTTAGTGTCTAGAATTTACAGGGTTTCCGTTACGCACAGTGATCCGCAGTCACTCGTTGTTTTTCTTCCAGCACGGGGCTCCGTACACCGTAATTCAATGGTACCTGTTAGTGTCCAGAATTTACAGGGTTTCCGTTACGCACAGTGACCCTCGGTCACTCGCCGTTTTTTCAAATGCAATCCTAAACAGGTGGGTTTTTAGTTGGGATTTAAAGGAAGTCATTGTTTCAGCTGTTTTACAGTTTTCTGGAAGTTTGTTCCACATTTGTGGTGCATAGATACTGAAAGCTTCTTCTCCGCGTTTGGTTCTGGTTCTGGGGATGCAGAGCAGACCAGAACCAGAAGACCTGAGAGGTCTGGAAGGTCGATATAAAAACAACAGATCTTTAATGTATTGTGGTGCTAAGCCGTTCAGTGATTTATAAACTAACAACAATATTATAAAGTCTATTCTTTGAGCTACAGGGAGCCAGTGGAGAGACTGGTGTGATGTGCTCTATCTTCCTGGTTTTAGTCAGAACCTGAGCAGCAGCATCTGGATCAGCTGCAGATGTTTGATTGATTTGTTGGACAGACCTGTGAAGACGCTGTTGCAATAATCAATGCGCCTAAAGATAAATGCATGGATGAGTTTCTCTAGATCAGGCTGAGACATTAATCCTCTAATCCGGGAAATGTTTTTTAGATGATAGAAGGCCGACTTTGTAACTGTCTTTATGTGGCTCTGAATGTTCAGGTCAGAGGTCATCACTACTCCCAGGTTTCGGGCCGATCGGTAGATTTTAGTTGTAGTAACTGAAGCTGAGCATTGACTCTACATCGCTCCTCTTTAGGTCCAAAAGTAATAACTTCAGTTTTGTTTCTGTTCAGCTGGAGAAAGTTTTGGCACATCCACGCATTTATCTGTTCTAAACATTTATTCAGTGATTGGATGGGGTCAAAGGTCACCTGGTGACATCGTAATGTAGAGCTGAGTATCATCTGCATAGTTATGGTAGCTGATATTATTTCCTGTTATAACCTGAGCTAGTGGGAGCATATAAATGTGGCAACACTCGGTGTAACTCAGGAATATTGGGCAATTTAAATTTCTGGATAAGGTGCTCAACAACGCCACCCTGGGAATATTACCTTCTTTTTAAGACACACAGGTTCTGTCATGCATAAAATTGAAACATCTGAGACAACTTCAAATGTACAAAAGCTATTTATTAAATTCTTTTTAAAATACTCTTTAAAATCAGTTCTTTATAACAAAACATAAACCTAAGAAAAACAAAAGAAATTACAGCAGCTGAGGTTACAGGCACAAGGAGCCACTATAAGGACGGCATTCACCAAACACAGCAAACAAAACCCCTTATAAGCACCAGACGCAGTGAGAAAACCCAAACTCAGGAATCACAGCACACAGAAGAAGACACCGTCACCACACCAGCACCACCGGACCTCAGCAACTGCAAACAGAGCAAAAACAATTAATAGATACAACAACTTTAAACCAAATACAACCAAAGAAAAATAATGTCAGCCCAAAGAAATATATGGTTATATAAAAAATCAAAGGGGCTGGAAACAAAATAAAAAAACAGAAAATACAAGTTAAAATATCAAGACCAAGTGTGGCTCTTTGGCCACGGCGCAGCAGAAGGCGAGCTGGGTGCGCCGCACCCCAAACGCCGCTTTAATTAGGGCGTGTGACCGCCAGAACAGTCCAAATCTGAATGATGAAAATCCGATCAGAAATCCGGGAGACAAAAGAGCAGCGATGGTCCCAATATGGGGGAGACCTGCCAATCCACACACACACACACACACACACACACACACACACACCCCCACACACACACACAACGTGAGGAAGAGGAGGAGTGCAGCACAGTGGCGTTTTACCGCCAGGAAATCAAAGCAGCATGCACCGCACTTGGCGATTTGTTATAATTTATTTCCAGAACCCACGAGACGCGAGCCACACAGTGGGAGCACGAGGAAGACATGAATCTAACTGGACCACGCCCACTTTACCCCATCGGAACCGCTCACATGAAAACGATTTGTTTAGTAATGTGTATATTTCTATACCACTACATAAATATTGAATAAGAGGGTCCTAGGATTGAACCTTGGGGTACCCCACATGTGACCTTTGACCTCTTTGATGAGAAGTGTCCAATTGAAACAAAGAAATCCCTGTTCTTTATGTAAGATTCAAACCAGTTGAGCACTGGACCGGAGAGCCCGACCCAACTCTCCAGTCGGTTCAGTAATATGTCATGGTCAACAGGGTCAAAAGCTGCACTGAGGTCCAACAGAACCAGCACTGTGGTTCTCCCACAGTCTGTATTTACATGGATATCATTGAACACTTTGACTAGGCCAGTCTCTGTGCAGTGGTAACCATGGAAACCAGACTGGAAGGAGTCAAAGCGGTTGGTTATTGTTAAGAAACTATTAAACTGTTTACACACAGCTTTTTCAATAACTTTGCTGATGAATGGGAGGTTAGAGGTCAGAGGTCGGCCTGTAGTTTTGTAGTAGTGA
>CAEGAG010229783.1:0-14499 GCA_903067065.1 Brachyrhaphis terrabensis | reverse complement strand
ATCACACATCTCAACAATAAGTGTAATAATAATGACCAAAACAAAACACGGGAAATATTAAGGTCAGCTAAATTGTCGTTACGGGACCTAAATAGGACCACCCCCCACGAACTGACGCTGTTGTCACGGTTGCCTAGAGACGGACACCGCGCAGCCGCAGTGAGCTGCTATCGACCCGCGTCTTTTTTAAATGTCCACCAATACTAACACTTTCCTTAGAACCTCTGGCAGAAATACAGACGGTAGTGGGAAGACGCACATTACAGGCTAAACAATTATAGTGAAGTTTAATTGGGGCATTAAAATTATGTGTCAGCGATGTTCAGTGGCGCAGAGTGAAATCTTAGTGATATCAGACAGAATGGATCAGGAGAGGAACCGCAGACCCGTCAGAACCTAAAGAACCAGACATCAGTCTCTTCATTCCTCAATCATTTCCTGGGACCAAAAAATTATATAAATGGCAATTTAAAAGAACAAATCATAAACATAGATTAATAGTAAATAAGTAAATATTGTGAAGAGAACATTAAAAACGTTTGTTAGGATTGTAGGAAAAATATTTATATTTTTTATAAATATTGTTTTGTGGTCAATATAATTTCACCATTTTATTAATGTGGGTTGCCAGTTTGGATAAGGCTTCCTGTCAAGCTATAAGAATGACAGAAAACATGCTAACAAAATGCCTCAGACCTGCAGCTCAGAGGCGGTTCTAGACAGGCTAACAGAAGTGGCTCTTTGGCTCAATTGTACAAGTTTATGTTGAGGGTGGGGGGGCGCAGGGTGAGATGTTCGCATCCAACTCAAAAACATGTAGTTGCGCCCCTGATTACTACCCAACTCTGGCTGTTCTGTCTTTCGACAGACATTTAGCCCCAAGAATGAAGCCTTATCTGGGAAAGTCAGCTGGGGTAAAATAACTGATTATGATGCAAAAACGTTAATACAAAAATAAAGGACAAACTTGTTCCAACTTAGAGAAAGTCAGAGTATTTATATAAACAGCAAAATCAGCAGATAAGACAAATAAGTAAAAAGTTTTATACATCATAAGAAATCTAGAAGATTAAATTTTATTTTCATTTCAGGGTAATCTCCCTGAATATGAGCAAGCACAGGGGGACAGTGAAGAGGAACAATTCATATTTAACAGGAAGAAACATCCAGAAAGAGGGTCAATATGAGCAGCCATCTTCCTCAACCCACCAAGAATCGACAGGGCAGAAAAGAGACACAAACACTGATGATGTTGCCAGTGAACACCTGCCAAAAGTAAAGAGGAAACTAAATTTACACACAATAATGGTGAACACAAACATCAAAAATAAAAAGGGAAGTAGGAGGAAAAAGACACGTAGTGCTACTGCAGTAAATATCAATATTGTTTATGTTAAATTATTAAAATAAAAGCTTCATCTTAGTTTCTCAGAGTACAAAGTTTTTACCTCCCTAATATATCATGAAAGCAAAGGAGAAACTTTATCACCTAAAGCTGACATACTAATGTAGGAACCACAAGTTATAATCTGCAGTTTGAGGGCAAAACAAGATGAATGAAATAAAGTCTTAAAAAGTAAAGTATTACATTAAGGGGATAAAACCAGAAACATGAACTACATTTCCTCTACTTCTGTGAAGCTATAAGCATTTAATCGTGAGATTTTATTTTCTGCAACTATGTAGAATATTATTACGTTTTCTTTAATATAGTCTTCTTAAACAGAATTAAAGATTTTAAAAAAGGAGGGGATTCGCTGCGGGACCCGGAACTGAGCTGCGGAATGAGGGAAGGATTTCTTTGTTGCACGAGGTGCATCGGGAAAAGGTGCACTGAAAATATCGACAAGAATAGTTGGAGACTGAGACTCCGGCTGTTATTTTACTGTGAGATGGACGATAATGCGGAGTTTTATAAGGATCTACCGAAGGTGGTGAGGGAACTCTGTAATGTTGTTTTACGAGAAGAAGAAAAATGTTTTGGGAGAAGCTGATGAGGAAAAACAGCAGGAGTCTGTTATTTGCTTTAAAACGCTAACGTCAGCGTTTTGATTTGTGAACAGGAGCTTCATGCTCACCTGAACGGATCGGTGAGCGTCCAGACCATGGAGAAGCTCATCCGGCGGAAACCGCATCTGAACATTGAACGCAGCATGACGGCCATCGGCAAAGGCCAGCGGAGGACACTGGACGAGTAAGGATGCGCCGTAAATTATACATTAACCTAGATTATAGCGCAAATACACGGCGGTGTGGTAGGGCCATTGTAGATAGAACAAATATAGAAACTTCCGCCCATATCTCCCCATATCAAAAGGGAGATATTTTGAGATTGATTTCAGAAATTTTCTAGAAAATTTTTGAAATTGTCCGGGCTCAGAAAGTCGAACATTTGCGTGAAAAAATTAATCAGAAATCTCGAAATTATTCCCAGAAATCTTCTAGAAAAAAACTTGGACATTTCTGAAATCCAAAAGTCCCAACATTTTAATCTTTTGAAATACAGAACATTTCTATAAGTTAAAAATATTCGACTTTACAAGCCCAGGAAACGTCCAGGTTCTTTTCTAGAACATTTTTTATTTTAATCTCAGAATTCATAAGATTTGAGATTAAATATTTTCAAGTTTTTTTCTGGAAAGTTTCTGAGATTAATCTCAAAATTTCTAATTATTTTTACTTGACATTTTTGACTTTTGGATCTCATGAATTTCCATGTTTTTTCTAGAAAATCTCTGAGATTAATAAATTTTTTGGTGGAAATTTACTCCTCCTGTTGTTCTATATACAATGGCCCTCATACTGGGTTGTAGAAATACACACTAATCACAACAGGAGGTTAATATAACATCTCACACTTTAAAAAATTTATAAAAATTTTTTTTTTTTTACCTCTGATAAAAGAGGCTGCACTGCTTAGTGGGGTAAACTTACTGGATTTTTCAGACTTATATCACGAAAGATTAACTTATTATAAACTCTTAATACATCTATATGTGAAGGGTGCTGATTATAATCGTTATGAACAAGGTTAGTGTTGTGGTTTGGTCATGGTCACACAGCTGCTACAACACCATTTTTTTGTGACGTTGAGAATTTAAAGTTGTGTTAAATTGTTATTCATTATCTGATTCTACAACATATGATATCTACCCTATACATGTTTGCAGATGTTTTGAGGTCTTCAAAGTAATCCACAAACTGGTGGACAAGGAGGAGGATATCCTGATGGTGAACTCGGATCTTTAGTAAAACAACTTTTATTTAAAATACATTTTCCAGATTTCCACTCACATACTTTTTTATTTCTAATCAAGGTGGCGACGGATGTTATCAAAGAGTTTGCAGCTGATAATGTCAAATATCTTGAGCTCAGAAGCACACCGAGGGAAGAGAATCACACCGGTACGAATCTTAAAGATGGATTCAGACACTTTGGCAAAATGTTTCACTGCTTAGAATCTAACTTTGCTTTTTTGATGCTTTTTTCATTCCAGGACTAACAAAAAAGAGTTACATTGAGACGGTCATTAAAACCATTCAGCAGTGTAAAAACGAGGGAGTGGACATAGACGTCAGGTAAATGTTCATCGCTTTCAAGGTTTTATTAATAGGGCTGAAACAATTAGTTGTAATAAATCGATTATTGAAGTAATTGTCAATTAATCTAGTAAGCGGTTAATCGTTAATCTGAGCATACAGACTCAAAAAATGTAATTTATGAAAAGATCAACAGTCAGAGCAGTAGTAATTAAGCATTCACTAAATGAACTATGTTGTGGCTTTTTAGCCAATTAATTTTTTAGTTTTGTATTTATTTTAAATTATTTATTCAAGTCTTTTAACATATGAATAATATTGTATAAAAAGGCTTAAGTTGTTAATGTAGAATGTGGCAATTTTTTGAATCTGACTAATCACCAGAATAATTGATTACTAAAATAATTATTAGTTACAGCGAGAGGTCGCGTAAAGGGAATATTTTCCGTATTTGACCGGTTATTTTTTTTTTAAACGACTGGAAAATTTGAAGCCTGTCGGTTATTTGACAGGTTATAATTAACACCCCTGATTGGTGCACATGGGCAAACATTATAGACTTTAACCAAAGATTTCATCACAGACCTCTGGTTACAGCCCTAATTGTTAATAGCAGCTGTGCTTTGACACTAAACGTCATTGATCTGTCAGGTTTTTGGTGGCCATCGATCGTAGAAATGGCGCGGAGGTTGCTATGGAGACAGTGAAGCTGGCTGAAGAGTTCATGTTGTCGTCTGGAGGTTTGGTGGTTGGAATTGACCTCAGTGGAGACCCAACGGTTAGTGAAGCACTAGATTTTGTGTTTTTGCAGTGTAACGTTAACTTTGCAAAAACACAAAATCTCACCAAGTATTACTGATCATGTTTCTGGTAAAAATGTCTTAGCACACTTTGAATAAGACAAAACTAACTTATAAGAAGCCTTTCAGCAAAATGTATGAGGTTGTTTTATGTAAACAATGTATTAATAGTACTAGTCCCACTTGCAGATTATTTTACTTTATAATAATATTTACAAGATATTTTCCCATGTTTTAAGTGAAATAATCTGCCAGTGGAAGTAGTTTTTAGTTTTCCATCAACATTAAGTTATTATTCACATAAAACAAGCTCATATGTCTTGCTTTAAAGTTACTTTTAAGTTAGTTTTGCCTTATTTCAAGTGTTGTAAGAACACTTGCACTAGAAACTAGACCAAAAATACTTAGTAAGATTTTATGTTTTTACAGTGCTGCAGTAAGTTACCAGCTCTAATCTACACTGCAAAAACACAAAATCTTACCAAGTATTTTAGATTTAGTTTGTGGTGCAAATATCTTAATATACTAGAACTAAGACGAACGTAACTCACAAGTAACTTTTTAGAAAAAAATATGAGCTTGTTTTAAGTCAATAATTCCTCAATATTGATTTACAGAAGTACTGGTCCCACTGGCAAATTATTTCACATATAACATGGGAAATAATGTATTATTATAAGTTAAATAATCTGCTAGTAGAAGTAGTATTTTATATATAGTTTTAAGGACTTATTTACATAAAACAAGCTAAAAAGTACAGAAAAATTACTTGTAAGTTACTTTTATCTTAATTTATGTGTTCTAAGATATTTGCACCAGAAACTAGATAAAAATACTTGTAAGATTTTGTGTGTTTGCAGAGTGAGGACAAATGTTCAATGAGATAATCGATGTATTATTTTTGTGCTAAGCTTCAGAAACATCAGCCATGTTTACTGTTTGGAAATAATTTGTTGTTAAGAAGAAGATGTAACTTTTTGTTATTAAAATTTTTACATCTAATCTTGGCTAAGAAAAATACGTCAGTGTTTAATAGACAAACATAAAATCCTAAATTGGATATTTTGTAAAAAAAAAAAAAAAAAAAAGTTAAGTGCACCTCAATCCCTAGTCAGATAATAAACCTTCCTATTTGTTTTCATCATGTGTGTGTTTTGGATTCTGTTAGCATCCACATGCTAATGAAGCTTTCATCTAAAGGTGGGACACGGCCGCTGTCTTCTTCCCGCTCTGGAGAGAGCCAGGAACTGCGGGCTGAAGCTGTCGCTGCACATGTCAGAAGTAGGTCTCCTCTCCATCATTTAATTTATTTGGACTAGCTGTGCAACACTGCCGTTACTGGAACCAAACTGGTTGCAGGTTCCCTCCCAGCTGGAGGAGTCAGAGTTGCTGCTGAACCTTCCTCCTGACCGGATCGGTCACGGAACCTTCCTGCATCCGGAGATGGGCGGTTCTCAGTCCCTCGTAGACCGAGCGGTGAAAGGCAGGATTCCTCTGGGTAACCGAGATCCAGAATCAAGAGAACGACTCTCGCCTGATATTATTCTGATTTAATTCTTCCTCGTTTGCTTGCAGAGATTTGCCTGACGTCAAACGTCAAAGGACAAACGGTGCCGAGTTACTCCCAACACCACTTCAGATACTGGTACCAGCTGGGACACCCGTGTGTCATTTGTGTAAGTTTCCCCTCTTGAAGTAACTAAATACAATAAAACTCTATATTTTTAATTTAGAGGCACTACTTCATAGAAAGATGCCTTTTACATCCACTCTCTTCTTGTTTTGAAATTTTAGAGCAGTAGTGTCCAAATGTTTTGCTGTGAGTCAAAATGTCTTATAACATATT
The DNA here is from genome assembly GCA_903067065.1 of Brachyrhaphis terrabensis. NCBI lineage: Eukaryota > Metazoa > Chordata > Actinopteri > Cyprinodontiformes > Poeciliidae > Brachyrhaphis > Brachyrhaphis terrabensis. The sequence continues at coordinate 8,313 of CAEGAG010229783.1, read as the reverse complement.
TGGCCAAAAAAATTTGTTTAAAATGCATAAAATAATTCTGAATAAAAGAAAAACAATGTTTTATTGCAGTATTGTAGTCAGGTTTATGTTGAAATGAATTTATAGACCATTGTAGAACCAAAACACAAAAAGGGTTTCGCCTTTTTAAATGAAAGGTCCACTGATATCCTACTTATCAGAATGATAAAAAAAAAACCAACTTGTTGGTGGGGAAAAAAGTGATTCTATAAAAATTGTGAAATGTGCTGTTAGTCCTAATTTCAACCGTCTGAGTAAATTCATTCTGATGGCTTTAAATCGTGACGCAGCTAAAAAAGAAACGATTTTTCTTTGTGGCGTTCCAGACGGACGATAAGGGAGTCTTCTGTACGGACTTGTCTCAGGAATATCAGCTGGCTGCGTCCGCCTTCGGTCTGCGTCCCGATGCGGTGTGGACGCTGTCGGAGCGCGCGGTGGACTGCATCTTCGCAGGAGACGACGTGAAGCAGCAGCTCAGACAGAAGTGGACTGAATTAAAGCCTGGGCTGCTGAAGGGAGCCAAGCTGCAGGCTTAGAGATCATCTCTGGGTTTGATTTTACGCTGCAAAAACAAAATCTTACCAAGTATTTTTAGTTTAGTTTGAAGTGCAAATGTTTTAGTTAACTTGAAATAAGACAAAACTAACTTACAAGTAACTTTTCAACAAGATCAAGTACTAGTTCCGCTGGCAGATTATTTGACTTATAACAAGACATTTTTCCCATAAGTGACAATCTGCCAGTGGCACTAGAAACTGAACGAGCAGGATTATGTAAAATCAACTCGGCTCCTTCAGACTAGCCAGCAGCAATTAGTAAACACCTGGTAGAACTGCTGAGCTCATAGCAGCTACTTCTCAGTGAAACGCTGGTAAAAATGTTGCTATAAGGTTAATAGAGGAGCCATGATGTGATGACTTAATGAAGGCGGAGCTTCAGGAAGAGCATGTTTTTAAAGAGACAGAGGCCCGACCTCAAGGCGTTAGTCATGTTTAATATATATTGCAATTTTATAACTGAAGTTAATTATTTGATTATGCTACAAAATGGTACTATGTGGATAGAAAATACATAATACTGCAACTTTAAAAAGGTTTGAGTTAAAATAAGCTCCTATATCTGCTGTAAAGTTCCTTTTAAGTTAGTTTTGTCTTATTTCAAGCGAACTAAACTGTTTGCACTAGAAACTAGAACAAAAATATGTGGTGAGATTGAGTTTTTTGCAGTGTGTTGAAATCCAAAACCAAACTGTAAAATATTAAATGTTTAATACATTGAGGCAAAGTGTTATTTTTGCTGTTTTACAGCGTTGTACGGGTTCCTCATGCAAAGTGTATAAATGAACTCAATAAGGAGCAGAAATAAAAGAAAAAAAAATTTTATGCATCTATGAGTCCAAAGACAAATCATGTGCAGTCCGATCACTTTGCAGGTTTTTTTATGCCTTCTTTCCAAATTTTCCATGTTTGTCTTTGTTTTTCTTGAATTTTCCGTGTTTCATTTCCTTCCTCTGCTTCCCGGCCCCGTTGCTCGATACGACATTTTCTCCTTCCCATTTCCTCTTCTTGTCGCTGTCGGTAAAAGAAACATGATTACCACTGAGCCCCTAAAACAAGCAGACAGCGGCGTGTTTTCCTGCCAATGCTGCACCTTTTGATGCTCACGATAGCCGTGCTCCCCGCTTTCTTCAGCACCTGGTCCCACTCCTCATCGTTTCCACGGATCTTGTACCTGGAAACACAAAGGAAGTCACTACCGATACAGCAAACCGGGTTTTCATTCCAGTGGTGCGTCGACCCAAATACTCACTCTTCTAGCTCCATTTCCTTCACTTTCTCCAGATCTTTCTTGTGCAGCTCCTCAAACTCTTTGGCAGCTTCAGTCTATGAATCAGGAAAACACTACAGTCAGTTTCTGCTTCAGACACAAACTAACAGATACAAGCGTAATATGAGCTCCTGTTTAAAATGAGGAATTTTCTTAAAAAAATAAAATGTTTTATGATGAAGGAGCGTCTTAATACCAGGGTTCCTCCAGAAAACTTGCTAATCCCACTGGGGGATAATACTATTGACAAAATCTAAATGCCAATTTAGATTTTGTCTAAAAAAGACATACAAAAGTAAATAAAAAATTTTTAAAAAAAAAATACAATAATCAATGAGCATATTTAAGACTCTCACAATGATCAATTATCCACTTAATTAACATAAAACTGATCATTTCCAATCTTAATATTTTTTGATGAACAATTTTGTTTACAGAATCGTCATAATCTGTTTCATTTATTGTATTTGGTTGTGTTTTATTTTGGACATTTAAAATGTCTCCCAGTTTTAGTGTTAAGTTTTTTACAAAAAGAAAGTTCACTGGTCTGTAAGAGCAAATTTGTATTTTTATGCAAAAATACAAATTTTTGCATAAAAATACAAATATAATGTAATAATGTAACACATTATTACATTATATTGTAATAATGTATTACAATATAATACATTAATATTGTTTATCGCAGTAATTACAAGGACAATTAATCGCTCAGCAAACTTTGTTATCGTGACATAAATAAGCATATTGTTTGTGCGTAGGCAATATTATAAATAATAATATAAAATTAGGCAATTAATAAAATATTAATTTAATTTCTAAATAATTAATTTTACGTTTTTATTGTCACATTTACATTTATTTATTTACTTTCTTTCTCACTTAATAATTCAAATTAGAAAATAACTGCAGAGATTTAAAGGAAGAAGTATAAAAAAGGTAAAAGTAAATCCTAAACCACATGTTGTTCATTGTTTTTGTTGTAAACCTCGTTTGTTTGGTTATTTTATCTCTGTTGCTGTTATTTGTTCTGTTATCCTGTTTTTTATTTTGTAGATAAAATAAACAACCACCTTTTTGCTTTTTGTCAGTCTGTAGTGTTTGTTGTATAAAAATTAATTGGTGAGTGAAAAAACCCAAACATTTGTCCCGTGTTGCATCACTGAGTTCTCATACCAGATCTTCATTAAGGCTTCTGACAGTCGGCTCCATGCTGACGTCTTTAGTTGCCACCATTTCGGCTTCGATTGCTTTTTCCTGGATGCTGGTGAAAACCTGCAGCAGGGTCAAAGGTTAACATGTTGTTTAGTGCAACAACTTTTATTTAAATCTGAGAAAATAATCAGGAATAATCACCTGCACGAATTTCCGGATCAGACGGTTGAAGAGCCCCATGAGCTGCGAGCTCGGCAGTTCGATTTCTTTCTCCAGCTGATCCACAGGTTTGTGCTGCAGACCGATTCCCAGCAGCAACGCCTGGACAGGAAGAGTCGCCAATCAGCATCTGGTTTATCACAAACGGGGTGTGTTGAAGTCAGGATAAACTTACACACTGCGCTGCCGAGAGGGAGACGTCACCCAGCTGCTTGAGGAAGAAGATGCGAGCCACGGTGGGGATCAGGTCCATGACCAGGTGGTAGTCCACCATGCTCCTGGAGTACAGCTCCAGGCGTTTGAGGTCGTACGGCGTGAAGTGGGCCGCCAGCTCGGCGCTGCTGAGAGCTGGTGGAGATTTAGGCAAATCAGACGAGGCGATCAAGAGCGGAAACCCGAGATTTAACTTTTTATTTTTAAAAACATCTTACAGGCAGCCTCCTCTTTCAGCTTCTTATTCTGCAGGACGCTGAGCGCCAGACTCGGGTGGAAGCTGCTGAACTGGTAGGAGAGCAGCGACAGGAAGCGCCGGCGGAAATCTGAGGAGAGAAGAGGAGGGAACGGTTAGATGGAGGGAACTAAACTAACCAGGAGCTGTTCGGGTCGCACCGCTTAGGGCTACGTTCTCTCAGCAGAAAAATATCCAAATGCAACTTTTTTCACAGCAATCTGAACAATTACAGTCTGTTCACCCAACAGAAAAAATCTGATTTGTGCCAAACTGCAAAAACACAAAATCTTATCAAGAATTTATGTTCTTGTTTCTTTTGCAAATATCTTAGTAAAGTTGAAGTGAGGGAAACTAACTTAGAAGTAACTTTTCAGCAAAAAATGAGCTTGTTTTAAGTTAATCAGTCCTTAATATTGATGAACAATTATTTAACTCATAAGAAGAAATTTCCCCATGTTGTAAGTAAATTTATCTACCAATGGAACTAGAACATTTTCATCAATATTAAGGATTTATTTACAAAAAGAACAAGCTCCTACAACGTTATTTTTAACGTTGTAGGAGCTTGTAATAAGTTAGTTTGTCTTATTTCAAGTTTACTAAGAAATTTGCACACAAAAAAAAACTTGGTAAGATTTTGTGTTTTTGCATATGTGAAACTAATGAAGTTAAATATCAGATTGTTTTCAAAGCGTCTTCTGTCTGAACCGACATGCTGCATTTTATCCGCTCTTGTGTCATTTATGTGAAACGTGTCATAATTCTGCACCAGAAAAAGCCAGATGTGATAAATCAGGATGTAAACAATTGTTGAAAATTATGATTATGAACTTAATGAAAGAAATGTGTCACTAAAGTGCATCACAATCCCACCTCTCTTATCCTAACTCCGCATCCAAACAGACTTCCCTAAAGAAGAAGTTTTGCTCCACAAAAGGAAGTCGCTATTTTTCATGCTTTCTTTTTATTCACTTCCTTCAACTTCTATTGCTGAATAAACTTTAAAATGGATCCATAGATGGTGGCGTCCATTATTAATTCTGTAAACAATCCTCTGCACATGTGGGACGTAAACCTTTTAAGTCTGATTGGAGCGGCTTTAATTAGTCATATAAATGATAGTGAATAAAAAAACAAAACTGCATCAAAACCAAACAAATCCATTTCCACCTTTCCAGAAGGCGGCGAGCCACAAGCTCTGCTGCGAAGCCTCATCCGTGTTCAGCTCCTTCAGCATCACGCAGGAATGTTCCCCTGTCAGCTCATTCTGAGCCAAACAGAACATGTCAGTAATCAGTTCAGAAATAATACACAAATACAAAACATTCATCTAATATCAGGACTTACAGGTGTTTGCCTTAAGTAGACCGGCGTGTAACCCGCTTTCTTCCAGAACCTGGAGGACACCAAACAGTTTAACACATTTAAGTCTGAGAATATGTTTCAGGGTTTGTTTGTTTTTCAACGATGAAGCCACTGTAGATAGAAAAAAAGAGGAGTAAACCTACGCCAAAATTTTTTTAGATTACTCTCAAAAATGATCTAGAAAAAAACGTTGAAATTTCTGAGTTTGAAAATTTTAAATTTTTGAAGTTAAGAAAATTTCCGAAAGTCGAATATTTTCAAACTCAGAAAATTCCAAGTATTTTTTCTAGAAAATTAGAGATTGAGCTCAGAATTTCAGATTTTTTTCCTAGGAAATTTTCAACTTTTCAAACTCAGAAATTTCCTTGTTTTTCTATAATATTTCTGAGATTTATCTCAAACTTTCTGAGTATTACTCATAAATTTACTCCTTTTATTTTTAGTATTTTTAACCTATGACCCTGATACTCCATTGTATTTCCCCTCACTTGAGCAGCTGTGCCGTGAGTCCGTAGGAAACTCCTAAATAGTCCAGCCTCTCAGCTCTTCTCTCGCCGAGCTTCAGCAGCAGAGGAGGAAGCTCCTTCCGGGGAGTCACCACCTCCTCCAGCAGACTGACCGCCTGAAAAACAAAACACATTTATTGCCCTCTAACCAGAACATGAAGGGAAACCGTCACATTGTGGCTGAAATCGATTTACTTACTTCGCTGCTGACGGAGGCGATCTGTGTGTGAGCTGGTTGGACGCTCTCGTCCATGGTGGGAAACTTCCCCTCATAGTACATCTGCAGCTGCTGGAGAGCTCTGGAGCCGTAGCCCATCTGTTGGAGAGGAGCAGCTTAGTAATTATTATAAAAAGAAAAAAAAAAAAAAAAATCACATTTTCGACGTTTTTTAAACCTGCATTTGGATCTATTACATCTAAAAACAGCGCTTGAAAAAAACAACATCATCAGGCTACTTTTTGGCAATAAGTTCATGTTTTTTGGTGTCTGGAAAACGAGCCGTTTCAAAAACCTTTAGATTGTTTAGTCAGAATTACCTAAAACCGTTGCCTGGCAACTGTAGCCCAGCCCAGCCTGTTACCTAGCAACCTGTTCAGAGTTCCAGGGCTTTTGGTCCGTTTGTTTAAAACAGGAAGGACTCAGCGTTTAGATAATGGAAATACAAATGTTTCATAAAGACATCTTTCCCATGTTATAAGTGAAACAATCTGTGTGTTTAGATCTTTTTCATCAATATTAAGGAATTATTGACTTAAAACAATGTCAATTTCTTGCTGAAAAATTACTTGTAAGTTAGCTTTGTCTTGTTTCAAGTGTGCTAAGATATTTGCACTAAAACTAGACCAAAAAAAATTGGTAAGATTTTATGATTATGCAGTGTAAAAAAAAAAAAAAAAAAAGCAGATTTGGGTCGCATTTGCCTGCTGTGTGAACGTAGATGGTTGCTCTTCACTTTGATTTCTAGCAAACAAACAACAACAACAAAAAAAGCTATAAATAATTGAGGCGCCTCACAGATAGCTGCAGCTTTTCACCACCAACACAACATAAATTATGGACACACACTCAGAGCAGGTCTGCAGTGGCTCTCACCCCTTGGTAGTCTGGATTGACCGCGATGCGCACCACTCTGCCTCCAGACAGGCTGCCAAAGTCTGCGTCTTGAAACTGTGTTGGGACGAAGGAACAAGTCATCAGCTGACAATAGAAACACACTCACTGTGTGTGTGTGTGTGTGTGTGTGTGTACCTGTTCTGATACAGTCCAGGGGATGAGATCTCCTGAGGCCTTCTTCCCTCTGGACAGACTGTTGAGGATGGACTGCCTGGAAATTTCTCCTTCAAGACAAACCTTAAGAACCAGACAAACAAGAATCTGTTTTCGCTACAGTTACCCATTTCATAACGACTTAGATTGATTTTAAATCACATCATATTCATCCGACTTTAAAGTAATAATAGACTGATTCTGAAGTCATCTTTATGGTTAGCGGCATTTTTTTAATGCAGTTTAGAGTCATCTTCTGCCTATTCTTTGTGTTTAGTAGTGTAGCGTTAGCTTCTGCTGTATTTTTTAATGTCAGATGCGGAGAACAGGATTGCAGCTCAGGAGGACGGCCTGGACCAGGCTACGGCCCACTTAAAAATGTTGGAGAAAGATGTCCTCACGATGGCTCAACGAATTGATGACATTGAAAATAGAGGCAGGAGAAGGAACATTTGGGTGCTCGGTTTACAGGAGGGCATAGAGGCTGGCCCGGGAAACCTAAAATTATTTACAAAATGGCTGCCCAAATTTCTGCGAGTCGAGACCAAGAGCGGCCGGATCCAGCTGGAGAGGGCGCACCGCACACTGGCTCCACAGACCGGGCCGACAGAGACCAAGACCGGTGCTGATCAGATTTCATAACTACCGGGATCAACAGCAGGTACTTGAAGCCGCGCAGGGAGCGGAGACCAGCCCCTGATGTATCAGAACTCTAAGATCGTGTTCTTCCAGGATTTCTCAGCAGACAAAAAAAAAACACAATAAAAACAACAGCAATAATTATACAGCTGAAAAACCACAAGCTCGAAAACCCAGGCGACTAAGACAAAGTTCAGAAACGTGGACAGCATGTAAACAAGCGTCTGCACAAGAGTGGACACACAAATCAAGACAGGACATGGATATTTAAAACTGCACAACTTGACAATCACTGTCAATAGCCAGAGTCACAAGGAACCTCTGAGGCCGTCGGGCCGGGGGTGCAGGCGACAGAACAGCTCCTGTACGACTTTCAAAGCTCGAGGGAGGGCATCCAGTCTTTCAAAAATAAGATAATAGAGGGGCCCCAAGTTTTATAAAATTTTTTGATCAAACCTCTAACACAAAATTTGATCTTCTCTAACTTAAGGAAGATGGACAGATCTTTCAACCAAAGAGAAGCCCTGGATGGGTGTTCTGATTTCCACGCTAATAATATTCTTCTTCGGGCGAGGAGAGTTGAAAAAGCTAGTACATTTTTAAAATCATGTGTTAATGATATTCCCTCCCCTGGAGTTCCAAATATACCTATTTCGAAAGCTTCAGATAGGATCTGAAAAATTGTGGACCAGAAGTTACACAGTTTGTTACAGGTCCAGAACATGTGAGTTAGATTTGCCTTAGCTATGTGGCACCGAGCACAGGTTTCACTGACTGTAGAATAAATCCTTGAGAGTCTGGCTCTACTGTAATGGATCCTATGAAGGACCTTGAACTGAATCAGTCCAAGTCGAGCGCATGATGTT
>CAEGAG010229765.1:0-13834 GCA_903067065.1 Brachyrhaphis terrabensis | reverse complement strand
ACTTAATGATAAGTGCTGTTGTTATGCGGTAATTGTTATATGAGATGATGTGTGTTTTTTTGGTTTTTTTTGTCCTGTGGTTTGTTCTGTGGGGGGGGGGGGGGGGGGGGGGGGGGGGGCCGCTTAAAACTGGAAATAACTATATTTTAATTTGCATTATTGTTTAATATATGTATGTATATATTTCTTTTATTATGTATGTTTTTAGGCTCATGACTGAAATTCCCCTGATTTTTATCCAGCCATAACAAATGTGTACTTTACTGAGCGTGAGCCATGTTGGAAACCTTTACCGCCCCCTTGTGGCCATCGCTGTAACTGCTTATGGCTCAAATAAATGTTTTTATTCCTTCGGGAGAAATGAAAATGTGAGGTGTGTTAAAAACTGTAAAACTGTGTCATTTTGAGCGTCATCTGGGCTTTCTGTCCCTCAGTAGATTTCATCAGTAGTAGTAACTGCTGTGGAGACAAAAACCGAATCTATGGAAAGCTTTTTGTACTTTGTGGAAGCAATAAGGATTTTCAGATCTGTAGTGTGTCTGTCATGATAGCAATATTATTATCTGAGGATAAATAAAAAATATTCTCAAATCTATGTTTTGAGAATTTTCTGGACCCCATAGAGTTTCTTACAGACATTTTTAAACTCACACTGTCACATTACAACACTAAGTACAGCATATTTATGTTTCACAGTCATTTCCAAATAAAAATCTGAAAAGTGTGACTGGTGTATGTTTGAATGATCAGTAGATTAACTTTTGTGCATTACATTAATGCTGTGTTTCACACCACTATCACCTATAAGATATTTGAAAATCCTTCAGTCCCAACCACTGCAGCTCTAGCTTTTTGCTTAGAAAACAGGAAAACTCTTTGTGGATTTTCCTGTTTTCAGCTTCGTCCATCTTCCCATGAACTCATAGCATCGGAAAAAGAAAAGCCTCCCCTCACCATGAAGCTGCCACCGCCATTTCTCACACTGGAGATGGCGTGTTCGCTATTCCAAGTTTTGAGAAACTGCAAATGATATTTTACCTATCATAATACCCCTATAAAATATAGTAAACTTTGAGGTTGTATCAAAATAAAATGTGAAGAAAAGCAAGAGGATATGAATACTTCTGCTCTGACTGGATATTTTTCAAAAAATAACCTCATAACATACTTGGTCTTCCTTTATTAGGATGTTTTTTTTTCTCTAGATGCCTCATGCACCTCAATGTGTAAGTCCAAATTGATGCCAACATGCTTTTACGCAATCCATTTTCCTGTACCTGGTAGCTAAATGTCACATTCAACAAGCACAAATTTAAGGTTGGCCTTAATTAATGCAACTATACCACTTATTGCCATATTGTATTCTCCAGTTCTCACTGTTTTCCCCTCAGACTGCGTGGATCTCTACTTATCCTCCAACATGTCTCTCCAGCTCTCTCTAATAGCATTGACATTTCTGCTCCAACACTCTCCTCCCGTCATTACCGCGGCTCTCTGTCACTCTGTGAGCCGCTCACCGTCCCTCTCTGGGGGATAATGAACTTAATTGGACTTCATGACATTGTGGGACATCAGGGTACGATCAGGTAAATTGGAAATGTTGTAGTAAGATAGTCCAACAATGTGGATTATAGTGATTGTTATAATTGCTTATGGGAGCGCTGGCAAAGCATCAGCACCAGTGCTAACATCGTTACAGAGGGACTGCCAGAGCTCTGCTTTTTAATTGAATTTTCTCAAGATATTGATGAATATTTTTCAAAAAAATCTTGGATCTCTTGTGGTGTGTGGACTTCCTGTCTCGCTGAGAGCTGAAAGCAGCAGATGCAACATTATCAGGATTATTAAAAACTATGTCAGAGCTACTGTGTAAATGAAAGGTTTATATACAACTCTGGAAAAAAAAACAACTCATGTTTATTCCACCAAATATTGATTCTTGAACTCTTTCTGAGTTAAAACATTAATTTTGTTGTTTCTAAATGAGCATAAACTTGTTTTCTTTGCATTATTTGAAGTCTGAAAGCACTGCATCTTTTTGTTATTTTGACCAATTATCGTTTTCTGCAAATAAGTACTAAATTTGTGCTTTGAATTTCAGAGACATGTCAGCAGTTCATAGAATAAAAGAACAATGTTTATTTGACTCAAACATATGCCTATAAAAAGTAAAATCAGAGAAACTGACAATTTTAAGCGGTCTCTTAATTTCACCATGGGTTTGTAAATGCCAAATTAATTTTCAACCTTAATGATGCATTTCAATTGTTTTCTTTTTTGTGTGTGGAAAGCAAAGTAAAAAACAATCTCAAATGTCAAAATGCTGTTTTAGTATTCAGTTCATTTTAATCTCCCAGTAAAACCAGCTGACTTGACATCCTCCTGGTTAGTAAAAGGATTCTGAATGCGTGTACTTTAGAGATGTGGCCTTTTAACACCTAACTATCTCTCCGCTGTACATCAACAAACAAATCAATGTTGTAAATGTGTGGCTAGCCTGGATCTTTATATTCAGATCTCCAACTATTTAAACTCTTATCAGTTTGTCCACAGGGTTTTCAGTTTCTGCGATGAATAAAATCCATGAGCATTGAGACAAGTTGAGTGGGACGGCATGCAGTGGCGCTGGTAATTAGGACGACGAAGGGCAGGTGGGGGTCGTGCGCCGGACCTTCACAGCTTAGGTGCAAACACTACCGGTTGCTAAGCGATTGTGTGCTCCAAGGGGGTCCTTGTAAGGCATGCAGCTGGGGGTAAGACAAGGAGTCAACAGAGTTTTACCTTAAAACCCCGCACTGGGTTATAAATAGACCGGGGATGTGTGTGGGCGTGTGTGTGTGTGTGTGTCAGTGGTGAAAATTACAGACAAATGCAAAGCTACATGGAATGTGTGACATTAAGTGCATGAAGGGGGAGACGGAGGACAAGGTTTGAGGGGAGTGATATAAGCCGGCAGGTCTGACGCATGAGCTGAGCAGTGTCTGAGGTTGCTGCTGTAATAGGATCTTCTTCCTGTCTTCTCTGAGAAATCCTCATCCTCTTCTGCTTTGCTAACACACACACACACTCGCACACACGCACTCTTCCTCTCTCTCTCTCTCTCGCTAACACACATACACCTTTTATAAAAATACCCAAGGACAATCCTCACTATTAATAGAAGTGTTGTCAACCGGCTCTGGAGAAATGGGACCTTCTGTTCAGCTAACTATTTTTGCAGCCCTTTCTACTTATGACCCCTCACACTGTCAATTACATCTTACTGGGACAATCAAGCCAGCCAGCCCCACTGCTTTCAGTGAGATTTCACCATAATGGTGCCAAGCTGTTAAAACAAGAAGTCATTTCCTGTTCCTTCGCCCTGCCATGCAAGGATGCGGTGGCTATTGTTCTCTGAGCATTATCAGCGCACACAGATCGTTCTGGAGCAGCCTTGACGGACTCCGTTTGGCTGATATTTCAACACTGGGCTCTTGTGGTTCCAGCTTTGGTGTGGTAATCAAACGCCACACATACTGCAGGTGATTTATAAGCCTTGAGGTTGCCATTCAGCCGTCCCGGCATCAGCTCTCCCCCAAGTCTGAACGCAGAAATAAACTTCAAGTCATCGCTGGTATCCACTTTTAATGAGAGGAACTGTTTTTGAGTCTGCGCCTACACCAAGTGCACCAAGCTATTTAGGAATCACTCAGGAAGTTCGCACCATACTGCCGCATGCAGAGGTTTGGGAGAAGGAATATTGACTCTTTTTCTTGAGCAAAAAGTTCAAAACGGTGCCGTACTGCTAAAGAAAGGGACAGACATAACTAGAAAATTTGCATTTCCTGGGAAAATGTAAGCAGGGCTAAAAAGGAGGATTAGATTGGGGGAAAAAGTGAAGGAACTCAAGGGTGTGAGTCCACACAGCCTTCACTCTAATAAAATAAGCATCTCCATCCAGATGTCGTTCCTGTTTAAAAGTTAGAATAAGCAGTGCAGCTGGCTGCTGCAGAAAGCCTGAGTTTAAAACTCCCACTAGCCTTCACTGGTTCAAATTTGAGGCAATAATCTCCTAGTTGATCTTTCCATGTAAAAACAACTGTCTTGCATTCATGGGCAGAGGCACAAAATGGTTGCTAAATGTTTGCACTTTTGTTCAGCACGTTTCTAGTTCTAAAAATTCGACCCAAGAGCAGATCTGCTCTGAGCTGAGTCACTCTGTGCTGACAGAAACCCCTTTCAGATCATAGTTTTGGCAAAAAAAAAAAAAAAAAAATACATTACAAGTTCTTTCAAATTGCACAAGTTGATCCACTTATATTTCGAATCATATGATGATCCAAGATCTTGTTGGTGTATCCCTACGTGTGCATTAGTGGCTTGATAACTAAGACTTCAAAGTTGTTGATACGCGTATTTAGAGAATAGAAATAAAATTCCCACTAAGGTTTCCATAATACACTTTATGAATATCCCACAGTATGATCACGGTACACACCTGCGGACCTCCTGGTTCTGATGGAGGACCTTCATGGGCGTAGCACCAAGCAGTCACTCGGCTCTTAAAACATGGCGGCGCTTGTGTGTGCGAGCATCTGTGTACACCAGGAATAGGGCTCGGGTTGGGAAAACACTTACAGCTTAACACCGTTCCTGCAAAACACCTGTCACCAACCCACACACACACACACACACACCCCCGCCCGCACACGCACACAGTTGCACACCACTCACACATGCACACACCCACAAACGCTCGTCTGATGCATGCCATGCACTGTCTGACTGCTTCTCTGTTTGTCTCACTCTCTCTTGAACACACGGTGACATGCTTAGAAATGTTTACACTTGTGTCTGCAAGGTCACATTGATTTATTCTCTCACATGGCTGCCGTTACTGTCTTCTGATTACAGCGCGCATCCATCCTGACAATTACTCCTGTCAAACTCTGCTCAATAGTGTGTGGGGGGTTTTTTTTCCTTCAAAAAGTCACAGAAATGTAGTTTGTATTCTGTGATTTCCTGCATGAGTCTGACTGAGGACATAAAATGAAATCAGATCAATAAAAACAACAGCGACAGCGCTCTCTTGCCGTCTTTCGGCTGCTTTCCCTCCATCTTGCTCACAAAGTCATCCATCACCCCGTCATCGCCGCTGTTTCTCCAACCGCTGCCGCGCACTCTCGCTCACGCTCAGCTCCGTATATGGAGGGGCCATCCAGCAAGGGAGCCACAGGGTTAAATATACTCTGAGAATGCCAGACTACTCCAGCAAAACCACCGAAGGGTGTTGCACCGAGGCCCAGAGGGCCACGCATCGTGCGCCTTTGTTCACCATCTCATTAACATGAGTATTTTATTCAGATTGCTATGGCGTGAACTGAAAAGACAAGTTTCATTGCCAAATCATCACAGATTCTCTACATAACAGTGAGCATCAGATGCTTTTTCACATCTTGTGTTTCATGCCAAAAACCAAAAAAGGAGTGTTTCTTAACTCAAACTTTGTTTTGTTTGATAAAAGCACACTGGTCTAGTTAAAGTCCCTATAGGCTGGAGATAGGAAGTTCCAGTCCTCAAAGGCTGGTGACCCTCAGCATTTTCCTGAACAGCTGGTTGGCCTTCATCAAATGACTCTGGTGGAAACGTTTTTACCCCAATATATCACTCTTTGCTGCACTGAACATTGATATTTGGAAATATTTTTTTTTAACTCCCATTAAAATCATGCTCCTCCTGTGTGGTGACTATATATATATGTCAATTTCCAGTCTTTTTAGTTCCAGAAATATTTATTTGCTTTAAAAAGAGCCAAATTCATACACAATGGTTGTGACTGAGCGCTCCTATAAACATTCCATCAAAACCTACTGCATTAAAGATGCTATTGTGTCATGATAACATGCATGTTTGTCTCGAGTCCTACTGGGTTTGGTTTAATGCAACGTCCAAGCATGTCATCGAAAGAGGAAAAGCCTCTTCGATAATTTACAATATCTCCTTGGAACGGAGAGGAAGGATGAGCCGGAGATCTGGTGACATAACAAGGCAACACGAGAGCCTGGAGCGTATCCTCAGTTTATGTTGACAGAGACACACTGCCTTCAGACTCCGTCTCCTCCTGGTTCGGCTCCAAGGGAAGATTTTCAGGGCACATTGTGGGAAAAGCGATGAACCGGCTGCACAACACGGCAGCTCCTGAAGGTCGATGAAACAATTAGATTCTTCATGTCGGCCTAGATTTTTAGGATGACACGAAGAAACGCCAACGTGGGGAAAACGGACGCTGCAGTGTCAGTTTTGTGGTTTGTAGATCAGAACTAAGAGCTGCCAAAAGGTTTGTGTTTGCACCACATCTGATGGAAGTGTGGAGCAGACAAAGGTGTTTATGGTCAAGTAAGTACACAGTGGAGAGACTACTGAAATACACCGGTGTTTATGACATGGCTGGAAGGAGAAAAACCCAGTGCACTCCAACAAGAACACTACCAGCTGTCTGATGTTTACTGCAGATTGGGCCAAAATCCAGAAGTGCAGTGGAACATTATAGGAGCAGTCAGAAAAGTAAACTTTAAATTGAAAAAAAAAACAGCCTTAGGATGACAACAGGCAACAGTGAAAGTATAAAGTATATTTGATCATCAAATAGTCTGTCCAACACGGTGGTGGTAGTGTCATACTTTGGGCCTGTGTGGCAGCATCTGGATCTGATCGAAGATGACGAGAAAAGAAGAGTAAATAAAGTCAAAAGCACAAGTTTAAGCGCGAAGTTACAGATTCATCTTTAACAGAGAAGCTCAGCTGACCCACATTAATAAACTGAGCAGCATCCGTCGTTTAGTGACCCGAGTGACCTTTTCTGATTCTTAGAAAGGAAGCCAAAATACCCAGAAAGAAAGTCAACAAAAGCTGTTCTTATTCATGAAAAGATTAGAGATGATAGCTGGGGATTAGTGCGACTACGACAGCACGAGCATATCTGCACCTTGATGTAACCTTCGAGCGTCAGAGCAACGTCTGCAGTGTTCCTCTCCTGCATGGTGTCACATTCTGAAAGCTTCCCAAAAGAACACTGAAGTTCTGCCGTTGTGTCATAGCCGCCTGCCCACATGCCTGCCACACTATTTATACCAGAGGAGCACAACTGCTGCTATAGGTACAGTTACAGTGAGGCACTTCATGCTGCAGCTGCCTGGCCTCAGCTAATTATACAGTACAATGCACACACTATAGGCAGCGCACACTTTCACTGATACTCACAATGATACTGCTGTTGGCTCTCATCCTGCATCGATCACCCAGATGGTTCCCTCCCACACCGACCAGACTGTCAACGAGCCTGTCCTCTTATTGGCTTCATCAAGAATGAGACAGACTAATTCCTGTCAGAAATCAGTGTGTAAATAAAAATTTCATGGTACAAAGGAATGGAAAGAGTGGTGACAGAGAGAATAAACAGGTGAATAAACAACGAGGCTCATGTGGAACAGAAACATTACCCATTTATTTTAATAATCTTTGTTTCAGGTGATTTTAGCCTAGTTTTGTTCAGAAGTTTGGACATTAAACTAATAACCATCTCTCTGTCTTAAGTAAAATGAAATAAAATGGAATAAAATGCAATAAAATTAAGTTAAACTGTTATCTAATGATATTTTTTGCTTCACCTTCAATTTAAACATGATTGCTAAATATTTTTGGCAGCAGTAATTTCTTTATTTCTTTATACCATGAAAATGTAAATCTGTTTTTGTTTTGCTTACTCATGGTTCAGGTGAGAGCAAATAAATTAAATATGATCTTAAAACGGCGAGTGAATGATTTTTATAATTTGTCAGGGACATTGTTGTTTTTTTCTTTTTAGAACATTTTGATATTATATTTACCCTTTAAAGGTAAATTAAATACCTATTGGCTGTCAGTTAAGGAAATTTACTATATTTATTTGTATTTTTTTAGACGATAATTTAATGTTTATAGTAAAAGTGATAAAAGCACAGCGGTAAAGAAACCATAAAATTCTCTATAAGCAGCAATCATTTATGGCTCTCTGTAATACTCCTTGACCTATTGTGGTATTTAAAATTATTTAATTTAAATTTAAATAATTTATCTTGTAGTATGTCACACTGATAATCTTAGTAAAAGACAAAACTTATTTTGACAGGATTAATACTCAAAATGGGCTGCACAGTGGTGCAGTCTTGCTTTGCAGCAAGAAGGTCCTGGGTTCGATTCCCAGCCTGGGGTCTTTCTGCACGGAGTTTGCATGTTCTCCCTGTGCATGCGTGGGTTCTCTCCAGGTACTCCGGCTTCCTCCAAAGTCCAAAAACATGACTGTCAGGTTAATTGGTTTCTCTAAATTCTCCCTAGGTGTGAGTGTGTGTGTGCATGGTTGTTTGTCCTGTTTGTTATCCATAACTGTTATGCTGTGGTACAACATAACAGAGACTCCTATGTTCCTGAGCTCCTCTTTAAAATGGAAATCGCCATGACAACATGCCATTCATTCAAGTAAACGTCAGTAAAGGGCTAAAAGAAAATAACATATCACTAAAACTACTTACTGATTAGGTTGATCATTTTACCAAAGAACTTTTTACAATCCATGACTTCCTGTTTCTGTAGGGTATAAATATGATGCGACACAGAGCCCAGTTTCTTTTAGCCAGTCTTCAAAATGGCAAAGACAAGAGAACATACCATGTAATCATATGAAATGTGTGTTGATTTTCATAAGCTAGGAAATTGAGCTACTCAACCTAATGTGCCCATATCTGTATTTTTTTAAATAAAATTAATCATCTGTTATTTTGAGACTTTGATGTTATCATTTTTTCACCTTAAAAGTAAAGTGTATTCAGTACTTAAGATATTCAGTAAGTAAGATATTTTCTCTATTTTTGGGTATTTTGTTAAATAAAATAATTAGCTAGTCCAGTAAATACATCATGAATAAGCGAATAACCAGTCCTAAATATATATATGTGGGTAAGAAAGGCATAAAGATTAACAAACACAAGTGATATTCACATTTGACCTTTGAATTAAAAATTATGAGAGTCATTATGGGGTCAAATCTTAGTTGCAGAGGACAAAGATCAATTCTTGAGAATATTTCTTAATGAAAGTCAAATGAAGTCAGTCATGTTAACTCAATTACTATTTAATAAAGGGACTTATTGGCTTGTTTATTCTGCGTAAAGGTTCCAACACTTTTCATTCTTTCTTAGTAATCATTCCAAATTTTGTTTCAGGAACTGCCATCTGCCTGTATGCTGGTTCCAGTGGGTGGATGGGGGTGTGTGTGTGTGTGTGTTTGGGAAAAGTGTGTGGGGGGTAGAGTGTGTAACGGGGCATGGCATTATCACTGCTTTGCTTTATTAGCATTAGAGCTCAGCCCTCAGAATGAGCTGCAGCAATCTGATCTCTGCAGTGGATTGAGCAAAATGTCAGTGAGCCACCTTCATTTATGACATCCAGCGACTGTGGACCGCCACAGAACAATGGCTCAGAAAGTGAACCCGGTCCAATGGGATCACAAAACATGCAGTTGTAGCAGAGATTTCACTTTTTATGGTTTAGTCGGTGGTCGCATGTAGCAGAAGGTTTTCTTGATTCTCAGTCAGAAAGTGAACTAACATTTCTTTTCTTGTCTCGCCTCCAGTGTGTTAGCGACTTAGCGTATCCACAGACTCCCCTTCCTTCAAGAGCTTGATTTGGAGTTTTGATCATAAACTTCAATTCATTTTATTGGGATTTTATGTGACACAGTGTCTCAAAGTAGTGCATCATTTTGAAGTTGAGGAAAAGGGAAACAAGGTAGTTTGTCTCCTCCAGGTTTGGACATCTAGAGGCTGAAATTTTGCTGCTTTTTCTGCAGAAAAGCTCGTATTCAGTCAGAATGGACTGAATATGGAGGCTGTCTGTGAACATCAGTTCCTGACAACTAATTAGGACTAGACTTTGACTGGGCCACTCTAATAAATGACTAAACTTTTATCTAAACCATTTCACTCAACAACTCATGTTGTTGTTGTCCTGCTGGGGGGAGACTCTTTCTCTCGAACAGGTGTTTGGGGTGTTAGGTCAAAAAGTTTCATTTTGTCTTATCTAACCAGAGTACATACTTCAACACGCTTCCTACTGGGCTTGTGGCAAATAGCCAACAAGATTTATCATGGCTCTCTTTTAGCAGCAGATGGATATTTGGGATGACCTATAGCCATCCTGTCAAGCTTTTTGTTTCCCAGCTGAGGTGTGGATATCTGCATCTCCCCCTAGGTGTTTCTCTGATGCAAATTTTTACTAATGTTCTCTAGCAAACCTCCAAAACCTTAGCAAAAGAGCTGCATTTTTTTTATGGATTTAAATTACTCATAGAGGCTGAAAACAAATCATTGTCAACCCTCAAATTTTTCCTAATCTTTTCACTTCTACTTCACCACCAGTGTAGAAGTGATATGTCATATGAATATCCAGGGCTACTCACAAATTCTCAATAAGATACATTGAAGTTTGTGTTGGCAAAACAACAAATTGTAAAAAAAGAAAGAAAGAAGAAGTTGTTCATGGAGTATGAATGACTGTAAACCTTTTCGCTGAGCGTCTGTTCATTTGTTAGCTGAGTGTCTGTGTCCCTGCTGACACGTGAGCCCACATGTGCCCATCCTCTCGTCTTTGTTCTAACCGTGCAACCTCTCTTCATCACATCTTATTTCCAGCCCGCCGGGTCGTGGACCCCTCTGCAGTTGTTGCCCTCGCCCACCCTGTCCACCTCCCCTCTGCCTATTCTTTACCACTGGGCAATCCCTTCCCACCTATTTAGGACGATCCCATCCAATGAGCAGAGAGAGCGTGTGGAGTGAGCACCAATGGGGCCAGTTTTTCATCTGTATAAAACTTTTCAAGAAAGTTTGCCAGGTTGCACTTTCTGTCAGTCCAGGGCTCCAGGAGGAGAGGAACAGCCCAGAGAGAGAGCGGCACAGGGGGGGGTCTCCGGTTCATAATCCCAATCCCACACTCAAGAAAGTGGTGGGTGAATCAACTTTTTATTTATTTATTTATTTTTATTATTTTTCTTTTTTTTACCTCAGTTTTCTCCCAGTTGAGTCGGGTTGATGTGAGTCTTTCTGTTTTTCTCCCAAAGCCTCTCCGTTTCTACCAAGGATGGAGAACGCGCACACCAAAGAGTCGGCCGACGTTCTGGCCTACTTTGGAGTCACAGAAGAGACGGGCCTGCCGCCTGAGCAGGTGAAGAAGAACCTGGAAAAGTATGGCTTCAACGGTGAGGGAGAGTAAGAAACAGGAGGCTGGGACAAAGAGGCAGTGAATGATGAGATGTTTTTTTTATAATTTATTCTTTCACTGGATTTGTCGTGGTGGATGAGCATCACACGAGCAGAGATGGAGGGATGACAAAACAGAGGGGGAAGACGGAGAAGTGTTTAAGGACTGACAAATACACCAGCAGTGTGTGTGTGTGTGTGTGTGACAAACGCTGGGTGGTTACGTTTATGGAGCATGCACATTTTGGTGTCATGCTTCTCAGCTCGATTACTGGCTGTAAGTTGTTGGGAATGCTATAAAAGTGTGTCAGTCAAGTTTACACCGTTTTCTGATCCATTTCTGCAGTCAGGTAGTGAGATGCGACTCCAAAATTTTCCACCAAAGAACATTTTAGCTGCATGTGCGTGCATGATTAAAGGAAGTTAAATCTTGAGCGGAGCATCTGTGTAAGCCAAGTAAAATGTCCTCTCATATCCCTCTGAATCTATAGAGACAGTAAATGTATGGCTTTCATTCATATTTTCTGTTCTGTTCTTACCTACAGAGCTGCCAGCAGAGGAGGGTGAGTCCACCTACACACCTGTTACTCTCTCATGTGTGTCTGGATCGCATGTTCTGTCCGTCAAAGTCCATCCCTCACCGTGAAGTCACCCAGACACACCTGTCCCGCTCACTTCCTGTGATGACAGCTAATGTGGTCGTTTGCTTAACACCTATCTCTTGGCTTCTCGCTGGACTTAAGTGTGCCGCAGGCGTGGAGCGTCCCCACACAGCTAATAATACGCCATTACCACACTTTGTTGCAGGAGTTGTCCCCTGCTGGGTGCATGGATCGCACATTTGCTGCACTTAACATAAACAAGCGCTGATAGACGGTTAAGACTTTTAAACAAGGCTATGTAGCTTTGCATGGCCTTCTCGAATCGGTTTTGCATGTACAAACACCCTCATTTGTATAGTTTAAGCACATGAACTCAATCTGTACCAGGGCATATTAAAATCAGTGTATTTTCTGTTTATCAGGAAAGAGTATCTGGGAGTTGGTGGTGGAGCAGTTTGAGGACCTGTTGGTCAGAATCCTCCTTCTGGCTGCATGCATCTCCTTTGTGAGTTCTTACATGTTTTTTTTTTTTTTGCTGACTTCCCATTATGCATCTGAATCAGTTTGATAAATTGGACACAGTTTGTTTTCATTTGGGCAGTAGTGTCACTCTTAATATCGTGTTAAACCTCATTTTTTTAGAACATAGGAGGAGATTTATGATGAAGTTTAAAACAGACCTAAGATCTCCAAATGTTTCATGAAAAATCATTCAGTTTCATCCATTTGTTTGCCTTATTTAGTTTAGCTCAGTTTTTGCCAGAAGCATACATTGTATCCCACATAACAGCCTTACTCTGTGCCAAAAGACACCACAGGAAAATGCATGACAGTCTAAATGTCCCAATTCTGATCTTTTCATCCGCCCAAAAATATCTGATTTGTGCCACTTCCTTATGTGGTGCTAAATTGGATTTTTATAATGTGCTTGACCTTATTAAAAATGGAAATGTTGCTGGATTAGGGTGCAGCTCACTGATATCAGGTGTTGAGTTCAGTGAGGAACTTACCAATTTCTTAAACACACTTTCAAGACTATACAGGGTCGGATCAGGACGTCTCTATTTGGCAACCTTTGGACCAAACAAACAACTTCTCCTGAAGGAGCCTTACTAATTTTAGACTTTCCAAAATTACCTCTGTTTGCTAAAAGAGATTTTGACTTTGAAGGTTTACAAACATTGTCACAGTATTTGAGATGTTATTGCCCCCCAGCTTTAGCTTCTTAAGATGTTGCGTACATCTGCATTATGTTCTTCACTTATAATGTTATCTATTTTATAAAGTGCACCAGTCTCTCCTGCAGTAGAATATCCTAACAATGTAATCCTGCTTCCCCTGCACTTCACAGTTGGGAAGGAGTTCTCAGGCTTCTGTTGTTTCCTCTAAATATGACCACCAATAATCTTTGTAGTCAGACACAAAATTTTACTTTCATCAGAAAACAGGTCATATTTCCAAAAACTAAGGCCCATGTGCATTTGAGAACTATAATCTGGCTTTTTATTTTTATTTTTATTTTATTTTTTTTTAGGATAAGCGTTTCCATCTCTGATTAACTTTACAGTCCAGGCAGCTTCACTACGAATTTTACTACGGATAGTGAAACATACCAGCTTCAGCCAGGTCCACAATTCTCATCTTGACATCTTGCCTGAGTTTTTTGATTTTCCCATGACGTCACTCAAGGAAGCGATGAATCTGAGGTTTTATCTTTAAACAGATCTCTGTCTATTTACAAATGTTTTACGTCGACTTTGAGCAGCTTACAAAACCCTGTAATTCAGGTTCCCCAAAGTCGGTCCTCGAGGGCCGGCATCCTGCACGTTTTAGTTCTCCCCCTGGTCGTACCAACAATCTTTTCAGCATGTCATTGATCTTCTCAGGTCTTCTAATGAGCCATCATTTGATCCAGGTGCGTTAAACCAGGGAGAGAACTAAAACATGCAGGATGCCGGCCCTCGA
>CAEGAG010229760.1:0-62872 GCA_903067065.1 Brachyrhaphis terrabensis | reverse complement strand
GAGTAGAGAAATGTGTAAGTGTATTAATGACCACAGACCAGAAAATTAGTTTAAACTGCTGGCTTATTATTTGTTGAGAAGAAAAGAAACAACAATATTACAAATAGTTGGAGCTAGTCACATGGGCTACACATCAATGTGACCCTTCAGAATAAGAGATTTTTCTCACACTTGACCGTTTTAGCTGCTGACAAAATAAATCTCTGCTTTATATGTTTTTAAACTAAATAAAATATCAGAAAATGAAATACAGCATTTATAATGTCTGTAATTATTATTTGTTTATATTTTTAACTATTTTAAGACCTATTTATTCTTTATTTATTTCCTATTTATCCATTTTATTGCTATTTTTATGAAAAGGCTTATATTTAGTGAGGGCTATGTTTACCTGGGTCACATTTGCTGTTTGTCTTGACTAATGTAATGCACCAGGTCGACGATGTGTAGCTTCCTGTAAATTGCTTTTGCTATAAACAACCATCCTCCACTGAGAATCAAGAAGTGCCGAGTGTTACAAGATGTCTCTTAATGTTAACTGAACATTTTTAGTACTGAACGGCTTCACTTCCTCCTAGTTTCCAAACTAGAACCTTATGCAGCCTATAATTCTAAAACAGAGCAGAAAATCAACATCATCGTTCACAACTCAGATCCTCTTCTGAGTTGAAGAGCTAATTTTATCTTTATATGAATATAGGGCAAATTTATGTTTATGCTTCTTTCTGCTCTTTTTCCTTCATGATTTATTTTAGTTGTTACATGAACTATTCATATTTATGACTGAGTAAATAAAATAAAAAGTAAATAAAATGAAAGTATTTGCCCGGTTTAAATTCAGCTGGATAACATTAATTAAACTTAAACTTCTAAAACTCCTTTAGAGTTTGATGATATAGCAGAGGAGCAACTGCTTTCAGGCTCCAAAATAAGGGGATTTTTAAATCCACATTGCTCTAACATTCAACCCATAATTAGTGGAATATCTGGTTGTGTCTTGTAGAAAGACGAGCAAAGGTTGACCAACAGGCACGGAAATCCAGTGAACCAGCATAACATTAAAAAAGTCTCAAAAATATACAACTCTAAAAATATAAAGTTTTATAGGAAGGAATCATGCCACAACAGTCTTCTTTTTTTTTTTTTTTCGCAGGCTGGTGTTTTGAGATCTAAAAACCCTTTCTTTTAACCACAGCTATGCGAAGGAAATAGTTGTTTTGGTTGGTATAGATGGTGGAGTCTGTGTCCAACATGCATTTATAATATAGACTGATGTATTTTAAAGCACATGTGCATTTTGTGTGTCTTATAGCGTTATTGTCACAAGCAACATCGGAAACATTTTCTATCTTCCATGCCTACAGACATACCTTGTCTAATTTTTATATTTGTTGTCACCCTTTAGCAATGAATAATACTACTGTCAGATCTGATAAAAACAAATAATTGTGCTTCAAGGTGAATTTGGTAGAGTCAATTTTCTTTCACCTCCCTGATGGAAAAAAAGAGCAAACTATCATGAGCACCTGCAGAAGCTCAAGTCCTAAATGCCAACGTTCCAAAAATAAGACGTATTGAATTTCTTGCAGATTCCCTACTGACGTCAAAACAACTTAAATAGCAGACGGCAAAGAATAAAGACACCTGGTTTCTGCTGTTGCTCAAAGGAGAATGAAGAATTAACTCACACAACTGGATTTGGGATTTTTAATACGAGAGCAGAGTGAAGCATTAGAATTTCTACTTTAAAATATTAATACAGCTTTGTTGCACAAATCCAGTATACAATATGAGGTAGCGCTAGACCTTTTTGTTGTCTGTCATTCTGACTTTAACCTGTCAATTCTTTTTTAATGACAATAACATTTATTTGCATTTAATTTATATTCAGTATAGTTAATATTCAGTCCAACCAATCTGCACAGAGAATCCACATTGTGGCATCACACGTCAAGCGGCTGACAAGAAGTACCGACTGTGGTCCCACTAACTACTGCAGGATGCGGCAGCCGCTCTCAGTCTAACAGCTGGAGCACCGGTCCACACGTTCAGCGTGCAAAGCTGTGGTTGTGAGTGTTGTCTTCTTCAGGGCAACACAAGGAAAACTCTCATAATTAGATGTCCCTACTGCAGGATATAAGCCAGTTTCAGACGGCTAGTCTTATTTTCAGCCGCAGTACACAAACAGCAGACCGTACTTTAGTTTGGATCCAACGTTTCTTCAAAGATGTGGTCTTTTACTTGCACTGAGAGATCAAGACATTCGTGTGTGTGTCTTCCCCCAATGCAGGCTGTTGGCAAATTGAAAAAGAATCTGCTTTATATAGTTTTCTAGCTGTATGCTGTAATACGATGTGATGTGAAACTCCTCCTTCCTGGAAGCTGTTAAGAAATTGGGTTAAAACTCAACATTCCTGAATTCATAGTGCTTACCGCTCTCTCTTGCTCTATGTGCTTAGCTAACTCCTTCTTTTCTTTTCCAGGACTGAAAAAAAATCTTTTTTATCTTGCGCTTCACAGTTAAGCGCTACTTTAGTTTCTGTCGCATAAAATCCTCCAAAAACACTTAAATTTTAGGTCGTAGCAAGACAAATGTGAAAATGTCAAAGGATCTGAGTCCTTCTGTAAACTGTAGGCTGCATTGCATGATGGGACAAGTTGTGTTGGCGCGGTGTAAATTAGAATTCAGGGTAAGTATTATAAGATGAAAAAACTCTGTCAAAGCACAATAAATATATAGCCCATACTTTGTAACTTTGCGTCATTGCCAAATACAAATTAAAAAGTAAGTGAATATGGCTTTGTTAAACTTTTATTGACTCAGCTGGTGGAAAAAGGGATCAGACTGTTTAAAAAAAGTAAAAGCTGATCCTGTGGCTCAGCAATACATTTAGCAAAAAATAATAACAATAAAAAAGCACATTCACAATAACAATGGTAATAATTTCAGTTAATGGGCTGTGTTTGGTGCAATGATCATAATAATAATACCGTAATAAAACAAATCACGCTACTAATTCATAAAAGCCAGAAATTCTGTATCAACCTAGACTGTAAGGCAGCAGAGAGGGACATGCACGAGCTAGCATAGTGCAAACATAAGGCTGGTTTAGTTTATTGGCGTATGAACTGAAAAATCAAAGCTCTACATTAATCACTGCTTTCACACAAAAGGACAGAACAATTGCTACCCCTTTAAAAAGGGAAGAAATTGTGATCGTTTTTTTATGTTGTAGTTACTGTTGACAGGGGGTCTGTGTTTAAGATGGGTTGCCATGACTGCAATGCTTGTTGCTAAATTGCTCCTCCCTAATTCCTCTTAAGTGGCGCAGCAGGATCTAAAAATCATCCACAATAATAACGTCAAAGACCATTAAACAAGACCTATGATTTGATCTGGGAGCTGTTCGAGCAATTTCTGAACAATTCATCAGACTTAACCAATCTCACAGGACAGACTCAGCTTTGCCACACTGCCAGATCTGTATGCATACACAGACTGTACAAGGAGGCCATTACACCCTTCAGAGGCCCAAAATGCAAACGTTTACAAAAAAAAAGAAAATCATATTGGAAGGTTATATTTAGTCTCTATGGTCTGGTAACTTCCTTTATGTTCTTCAAACTCAATCATAGACACAATTTAGAGTCCTACAATTGTTGCTGGAAATGAAATGTGGACAATTGCAGTTGGATTTGTTCAAATAGATCAGCAGAGCCAAAACTGCATATTTCAGCAACCATTTATGATCAGAAAACCAGCAATATATGAAAGTTTGATGTTTAAACTTTTTGTTGCTGACTCTCCTGATGTGATTTTAAATATTTTAAATGACTTTTAAACAAAGTTCTTAAAAATGTTTCACAAACATATCACAAATCTTGCTGCCAAACCCCCGAATACATGCCAACATGTATGATTTCTCGCTGAAACAGAATCACAACATAAATATTTATATGTGATAGTCCAACATTAAGAGGAAGGAATGAGAGAGGAGTAAGTGTGAGGAAAAGAAAACAGATGTGAAAGATTTTATTGGTGAAATAAAGACGTGATACATGCAATTCATTTAACTTATCAAGGTTTGATGACTATTGTGACGATATCATGACTCTTAAATATACATCTGCAGCTGTAAGCTCTGCTTCTAGTGTTCTTGAACACATCCGTCATAAAAACTCACACACACTGTTCATCAGGAGGCTGACGGTGCAACTCTACAACCCAATAAAATTTACCAAGTCTTCAGTTTCAGGGATCTAACGTGAATAGATGAACAACTTATTTATGTAGGCAAACAGATCTGGTAATAAAGAGAAGAAACTAAAGAAACAGGAGCTAATCACAGAGTCATTTTTGAGAACAACATCACTTTGTTGGGACCAAAATGCTCAGATTTTGAGGAAACTCCAGTTTGACTGATAATCATACACAGAAAGGAAGGAAAGGCTGCGAACGGCTGTTCAGCTGAAACGAATGGGCTCATGGAGACATTATGGGTGTTTTTATTTTATACCTAAATCAGTGGCTTGAAATGAACACATTAAGTGTTTGGCTCCTGTGTTACTCTTATGCTGCTTCACATGTTGACGTTTAGTACAGTATATGAGTGTTTGTTAATAATTCTGTGCACTTGTCAGCAGCCAGTAGTAGTTATTTTCAATAGTTGTCTTTGCAGACTAGAAATTATTCACTATTTTTGCAATTTTGTATCTGTATCTGAAAATGTGTTGGACCTCATCAGGTCCAACACATTGATGAGTTTATGCTTTGCAGAAGTTGAAAAACACCAAGGACACAATCTAATTAATCGTTATTTATTTATTTCCTTTATTTAACCAGGTAAACCCTGTTGAGATCTAGATCTCATTTTCAAGAGGGACCTGGGCAAAAGTCTGCAATAGACAGCAACCTGGTTACAAAATAATAATAATAATAATAATAATAACAATAATAATTAATCCAGGTGCTGAGAAGGAGAAGGTGAGCCATGTTTTGATCCAGACATGAGGTTCTCATATCAACACAGCTGCTTGGTTAAACAGGGATTCACATTAGCTACAAGAAAAAAGTACTGAAGTTAGTATTCAAACGGCCCCTTTTCAATGGTGCAATCGAGAAAATCCCTCATCTATTAAAGCCAGATTTATCAGAGAATAATAATTGACTGGAAGCCAGACACTTCAGCTGTTTGAGGAGAAGAAAGAAAAAAACAAACAATGAATTATGAATAAGTTCCAGAGTGACAATCACAACACTGTTGTGTTACCTGAACCTCTTCCCTTCCTACAGTGGCAGCATGTGCTGAATCTTTATTGATTGTACTACACCTACCCTTCAACTCGTAATGGGTTCATGGAATCACCTCTATAATACTCTTTAACTTAAAAAAAAGAATCTGTTGGCATTGTCCATGAAGGACCAGGGGTGTATTGATTCTTGTGATTAGATTGCAGGACTGTGAGCTGCAGGGTGGGAATGCAGTGATGTGGGATCTTTGCGGTGTGCAACATTTAGTCCAGGCAGTCACAACCGCACAGTGGCAGAGGGTGAGCAAGTTGAATAAAAGTATACCTTGTGAGGGCGCAGATGTGAGACGATATTAGACTGCAATCTTTCCTAATAAAAGAAACAATGAGTGTCAGTTAGCAGGCCTATACTGTGTTATGTAAGGGCTGGGGGCTATGTCACACTGCGTCGTTACTTCACCACACTGGAAATGAGCAGCACAGAGTGTATAAAAATCAGCTTGGAGCAATGTCTACCCAACGGTTGACCCAAGCATGAAATTTGTGCTACTGTTAGTGTAGAGCCCTGAAAATATGTTAAGAATGTGATAATGTTCAATTAATGGGTATAATGATCTGATTGGGAAAGCATTTATTTGATTTAGTATTTAGTTAGAACAATTTAATTTGATTTATGGCTAAATATGTGCTAAAACTACTTAATTTTTTAATTTAATAGATTTCTGTCATACCCCTTTCAGAACGACACAATGCATGATGGGAGATGAATGTTCATGACTCGTGATTGTGTACAAAAAAAGACAAAAACTACACACGCCATATGCTCAAACCGTGGACTTTGTTTAATAAAGTTGCACAAAAGCGAAAATCTATATGATTTTCTCAGATCTTTTTAAGGGTTTAACACTTATCAAGCTTTTGTGCTTCATATATGTTGTGTGTAATCTTTGTTTAACTTCAGATAGAAAGAAAACCTATTTAAACCTTGATACTTAAAATTCACGGTTTCTGCAGCTGAACTCATTGTGGGAGAGTTGATGGTTTGCAGAGTCACTATAGATAATCTAAGCTGCACAGCTGTAAAGCCACATACTTAGAGGCTGCCTCTCCACTGGTGTGTATTAATGTGTCAGAGTCTGTTTAATCTGGACGTATGCTTTAAGACCTTTTCTTTTTTTTTGTTCATGCCCGTCTCCCATATTTGCGGCTCTCCGCATGTGGCCTGTAATCTGTTGTGCTGAAAACACGCCACAGCTAACCACATGGTCAGCTCTACTTTGAGGTCCAATCATTAGCCTCAGGCCTAATCCTTGGTTATAATTCTGATGATGGGCCCTGCCAGTGGGGGCCTGCTAATAAGTAACATAAATCACTGCGTGAAGCAGCTGCGGCTGGATCTAGGGCTGGCGATGTCAGCCATATTCCGCCTTCAGCGGGCAGAAGGATCTCCATGGTGCTTGATTACCAATAAGAGTGGATGAAAAGGCCAGTTCCAAATCCACATCCAGACACACACACACCCCCACACACCCCCCCATACACACACCCATCCAGAAAGAGAGGTAGTCTAAAGCTGATCATGCTTTGAATACTGAGCGCGGCAAAATACCAAACGTCTACATCTGAGAGATGGGGGAGATTCTGAGAGTCAGAAAGCATTTAAAGTGATTAAAAGGCAAACAAAATCATCCAATATAAATACAAGCATCTCATCTATCACTTCCTTGGTGATTCTCGCCTTTTTCAGTCAGATATTAATAGATGACTTTGGGTCACCTTGAAGTGTGTTCAGACTTTTGTTTTGTCAGTAACTACAACCAGACAAGAGGAACAGGCATTTTCCAATGTGGGATTATCGCTGCTCCCTAATAGGCAAAGGATGGTTTTGGATTAAATCTCACACCAGAGATGCAAAAGGACTTCTGCTATAACTTTGCCTAATAACAAGATTATTTGCAACTGACTAATTCTCTAACATATGTCTCTACTACTGTCACACATCAAATATTACAACTCTCTATGAAGAAAATGAGGATTAAGTGGCGATCTAAGATGCGCTCCACCTGCTTGTTTGTGTTTTCCTTCACTGAGTGCCTCACCTGAGGTGGGAGTTTAGTGACATAATCCAATTTTATTCACAAAGTAGTCAGATTTATGAGCAGTAGCAGGACGCAGTCACAGGATTAGGATCTGAATCCTAATTCAAATTAATTGTCAAGATCTTGATTCAGCTGTGCAGATCCTATATGAACAAAAATATGGAGTTAGTGCTTTATCATAAAACCTGATATTTTCTTTGTTATAATGAATCTCTTTGTTCACCAACAGAGCAAAAGGATTCTTATTATTATTTGTCTTGATTGAATTGGAATTTGTGGTTGATTTGCTTATTTCTTAAGAAATGCTCCTGCAAATACTCTGTAATCATGAAAAGTCATATTTTTTCAAGTATTAACAGTTTGCTTAAGAGTCTGGCCAATTTAATGACTTCCACTCCTACAACATCTTGTCCTTGTAGGAGGGATAAGTTCTCACGCAAAGAGGTGAGCTCCTCCATAGATAGGTCAGCAGTGGATAAAATCTATTATTTATCCACTGGGAAATATTTGTTATGCGTTGTTTTAAATGGACCTAAAATAGCTTTAATGAAATTAAAATGTCCTCACTGTGTTTGACCTTATGTCAAGAGTACTTGTTAAAACAAATAGAAATATGCAAACATTACCACAGCTGTGAGTTATTAAGGTGCTGATGACATGATATTAACTTCTTCTGGCATGTTTTTTAAAACAAAAAGAACCTTTCTGATGATCTATTATTTGCAAGCAAACCCGCATAATACTGTTTTAACCCCCCCCAAAAAAAACTAAGTGAAACAAAGCAGTTTAAAGATGACTACAATAATGTGACCCATAAAAACTGAAGGAAGCAAGTTCTAACTTTCTTCAAAAGTTGGGGGGAAAGATTTGTAGAAAAAGCAAATGCCACATGGTCTCCAGCACATGCAAAACAAGGATAAAAATATTATAAATATTTTAGTCTATTTAACACAAAAGGTAAAAACTGTCAGATTATCAGTTTTAGGTAGAGTTGTCAGCAATGAAGCTGCTGCTGACCTGGATTGACATTGTGAAAAAAAAAACTGCAACAAAACATGACGTCTGAGGTCAAAGTGCACAGGTTGTTTTTAATTTTTGCAATTCTGAACATTTTTTCCTCTATCAAGCAAAAATTCCTCAAAAAACAAAAAAAATGTAACCTTCAAGATGAAAAATACTTTGTGTAAAGTCAACATGAATAGCTCTTTGTGGCTTCTCCATCAAACTGCCAAAAATGTGTTGCCGTGATTTTCTTTATAACAGCTACACGAACAAAATCACAAAATTTTGATTTTGACACTATACTTTTTGTCTGAACTGTTGCATCAGTTCAAACAAAAAGACAGAACTGATGCAACAGTTAAGTACAAAATTATGCTGGAAATAACACCAAGCAAAGTGCAACTAAGAATGCATTTGGGAGGGAAGAAGAGGCAAAGAACATTCAGTAACAACTGAGTTCCTCAAAACCTGCAGCCAACGCTACAGATGGGACTTATCAATAAATGTAAGGTGTTCCAAAATATTTCAACAGCGGCACAAACACCACGCTTTTCTTCTTTGTAGTTTCGCCGGAGCGCGAGTTTAAAAATTTAATCCACGAACAACAACCTCAGTCATGTTGGGGAAATGATGAGCAGCAAATTAGCAGAACATTAATGCAGATCATCATTACGGCTGCGAAATTTCTCACAAGTTTGAAACTGCTCGGCTCCTGGCCTTGTGATTAGCTATTTGCAGCATAATGCTAACTGACATATAGAGGTCTCTGGAGCGGTGGCTACGCAGGCAGAGGAGGATTAACTGGCTGTCACAACTCTCGCTTTCATGCAAGCATCGCGCTCCCTTTCATTAACTGAATAAACCATCCCTTCACTCACAGTTGAGGAGAAGAAAATTAGAGGCTAAGATTTTGGAGGTCAGTGGGACATGTCAGCAGAGAGGCAGAAAGTTGTTTTCCAGAGTAAAACAGGAAGATTTGAATTTAACATTTTCATAAGGGTGGGATTAGGTTAATCCGAAACACAGAGCGAAGATGTGACAAACGCTTTATGGGACTCAACGGGAATTAGGGTGGTAAATGTTTTAAACTGTTAAAGTGGCTCCTTTAAAAAAAAAAAAAAGAAAGAAAGAGACAGATGAAACCTTATTTTGCAAATAATGGAATCTGTAAATCTAAAGGAAAAAGGACTACGATTTTGTTATGGAACCAGTTAGCTATTTTGGTGAGTGAAAAGAAGTTACAGAAAGCAGAACGTTCATGTGACTTAGAATAGAGTCCAGGTTCCAAAGTTAATTACCTTAGATGAAATAATATGATTTCGGCCTTGACTTTGACTTTTGCACCAATGACTCGTGACCTCACTCAGATTTGACCCCTTCATATCTTACACCAAACATAAATTGTGTTACAAGGAGAAGTGCTGGGGTTACTAAAAGCTATAATGAAAGTGTGATTTCTCACAAAAGAAACAAAACAAACAAAAATAGTAGCTATATTGGAATGTCTTCTGCTTCGCTTCAATATTCAAATTTGTAGTTTGCAAATTCCCTGTTTATAATGCAACTTTGTTCAGACGATCATCTGTGCTTTACTCAGTGCCACGTATATATACTCATTATACTTCAGAATTAGTTAAAAGTAGGATTTTCTGATTTTGTCGGTTCTTAGTACATTTAAATAATCCCCAGATTTAACACAACAGAAAATTATAATTTAATTTGCTCACACAGACTACAAGGTGATCAAAAAAAATATACGCTTGAAGAGATGCAGGCTGAAAACTAAAGCAGAGCGGCAACAACACTGACCCTCCTTTTAAAATATAAACCTATTCAAAGATTCATTATTTAAAAGTAATAAAGGAAATACACTTTATGCTAGCCTTTGGGTGCTCACTAATATAATCACACAGCGTGGAAAGTCACAGTTTCCAATGTGTACATGGAAAGTCTCTGCTTTGAGCCTGAACCAAGGACAATTGTTCCTCCCTATTTCCAAAATGTAGCACTTTGTTAATTTCTGTATCATTTTAAGTGTAGTAAGGTGTTTTATGTATCTAAACACTTACATTTTAAACCAACAAATCCAAACAACATATAGTTTCTAATAAATTGACTTTAAACTACTTAAATCTGCTAGAATCTGTATTTCACAATTTCTTCTGGCTGACAACTGATAAAAGATAATTTGTTCTTCATTTTTTGTGCTTGTAATATTCCTCAGCGTACATCTAGGTACACCTTGCTTCACTGGGGAAATAATCCTGGAAGAGGCAACGACAGTAAGGAGAATTATCTGCAATTATCACAGAGTTTGCAGCACAAAGTAAGGTGTTAATTAAGACACCGAGACGAGTGTGTGTGTGTTAAAGAACAAAATGATAACAACAGACACAAGAGCAAGAACTGATCATTTGTCAGTTTGTCAGCAAATACCATCCATCCATTTTTAATTGCTGCTTATCCCTTGATGGTTGCACAGGGGTCAATAAACCTCTGGACTGGTTACCAGTCTCATCACTGGGAAACACTGAGACAAATTTAAATAGACCAAATGACTAAACCCACATAAGTTTGGATTATGAGAAGAAGGTTCTTAGTCTTTGCGTGAACTTGAAGAACATGTGAATGCTGAGACCAGGAACTCAAACCCAGGACTAATTTTACAGTTTTCCAGTTTGCTTGGGTTCTAACCATTTATTTGCATTTTTGGTTAGGATTTACATATGCTCAGAATATATTTGCGAGATTTTAAAACCTGATTTCTGATTTTGTTACACTTTCACGATCTTGTTGAATTTTTATCTTACCAGCACTGCACAGTGTTTTAGTTTTCAGAACTGGGAGGAACCCATGCCATGCTAATGTTTAGTATTTCTTTAATCTACTTATGAGACCTTGAAACGTCCTGCTGCTGGGATTTTTCAGGATTATGTCATAACAAATGATACATATGACAAATCTGATCATACAAAACAGTGGTATATTGGAAACAATAGTTTAGGGTTCAAAGTATTGCATTTTTGATTGTTAACTCAAAAACTAATTATGCATGACTTGTTTATTAATGACTGTCTTATCATAGGTCAGTGTATATTCCATGTAGATCTTTTCAGTCTGTTTGTAAACTTGGCATTTTACCAGTATTTGTTAAATCAATGATCCATCTGAGTATGCTAGTTCCCGGTTGGTAGGAACTGTTTCATTTTTCTTTCAACTTTTGGAGATAATCTTTTTATTTCTTTCTGCACCACAGGAGCTGCAGTGAGTTGTAGTTCATAGAAATGTTTGATTCAAGATAACAAAAAAAAACAAACATCCCTACTATGAGAAGAAGAATTTGCTATGCAGTGACTAGTTAAAACAACCAGTGATAAAAAGAGTTTTTGTACCGCTTGGTTATTTGACCAGAAAACATAGCTTGTTTGGGTTTTTAAAAACTTTCCCCACCAACCGGTGGGCTCCCATTATCTCACCTATATCTGAGGTGAGATAATGATGTAAATGCAAGTTGGAGAAAATATCTCAAAGGTAAATTATCTTTTTTTCCATGATGCTGTGTAGATTTTGTAACTCTGACAGACTTTAAAACTGGTCTGAAACAGCCAATGATTGTATGAGTGCTAAAAGAGAAAACAGTCAATCTGGTCTTTGTAGGAGTTTCTCTAATTCCTTCAGTTGTTTGATGCAGGTTTACACAAATAAACATGAGTCACAATTTCTCTTTGTTGGACTTCTGAGCACTTTTCCACCATTAGAGCTTAAAGGACTTGCCATTACCAAACATGTCTAAACTTGAGTTTGTTTTGTTTGTATAGTGGATCCTACCTACTCCTGATTCAGTTTTTGTGGATTCACCCATTCAATGATTTCTTTTCAGAGAGCAAGTCCAAAATACTCAAAGGAAAATACAGTGTAGGAAAGTGTGTCTCTAGAGCTACTTGACTAGAGACACACTTGAAATATGATTCTTTGAAGCATATTATTCCTAGAGCCCACCGTGATTTTAAAGTTGGGCATGAGTGGGACGTACAGTAACACGGCTCTGCCAACAAAACTAACGAAGTTGCCAGGAAGTGGAAAATGGTGATGAGGTCCTGGATTTAGAGCTTGCAGCCGGCGAGGGGGGTCTGTCTTCCTTCTCCGTGTGAGATAAGCATTTTAAAATTAAAGCTGAGGAGATTCTACAGCCCACAGTCATGCCAACTATCCCTCCTCATTTAGTTAATGAACATCCTCCTACACTTCCCATCTCCTTTGTCTTGCTTCCCCACATACCACCTTTGCTTCATCTATTTTTCTTCGCCTTTTGTCTTTGACTAACTCTGGGTTTTACTGATTCTCTCTCTCTCCTCGCTGCCGCCGCTGTTTCTCTTCCTCAGCCTTCCTGTACTATTCGCCCGGTCTCCCGTCCCCTCACTCTTTCTCCAACAACAACCCTCCTGCTAATTACGATAATGTGACATCATTACAGCAGCCATCACAATCTCTGCCATGGCAATCCCACAGTCCCTGCCTGCCTCCAGGCTTCGCAGCTACGTCTTCACAGGAGCTGACCACACTGACTCCATCAACACGCAGCAGTGTTTAGTGAAGCCTAAATAGTTTAGGGTCTACGGGGCCAGTAAACAGCTGCGCTAATTACCGAGTCTGTCTTCACATAACCTTTAGGACAGAGTCTCAAATGAAAGCCATTAGTCTTAAAGTTGTTGGAAGTCGCAGGGTTTCCAAATGCTCATTAGATCTGAGCACAGGCACGTCACCTCAGTGATTCAAAAATCAACTGTACCAAACGACCAGAGGATATAGGTGTAAATATTCTGCAGATGGCAGAAAATTGTTTTCTCTAATAAACACAGAGTTCAAATTATACGTAGAGGGTAACATATGGTAATATTGGATAAATCTTCATCAATTTCCTACTTATTCATAAGTTTTAACAAGCAACAGGCTGTTATCACAGTTCTGATGGACATCACTCTTCTGATCAGGATTGGCAGAGCTGATTTCATAAGAAAAAGGCTTTAAATCATAGTCCATATATTTTCAAGTTTAGGTAAGGGTCCTTCCAAACCTTAATGCCATCCTTCTTTGTCCACTCCAAAACCAGTTGTGATGTGTGTTTGGGATCAAGGTCCTGCTGGATTGGTCTGGTACAACCATCTGACTCGTACTGTACCCTTTAGATTACGAAAACCCACCAGCCTAAGCTCTATAAGGTTTATACTGCTGCAACTCTAATGCCAATGTCTGCAGAAACAAAACTGCTACAGATCCAAGAAGACCAACAGAGAACCCACCCAAAGGTTATCAAACCTCAGAACTCTGTACCAGCTGTCGAGCATGGCGGTGGATCGATTGTGGTACTTATGCATTTGCACTAATTGGACTGAAGGATAAAGAAGAAAAAACATAATTAAGATTACATTCCTGCTGATAAAGAGCACCTGTAAACTTCTGATCACTGTATTTACTGATCTGAACACATTAGCGTGGTCTTGTGCTTATTCATCAAGAAAAGTAAAAGCGAAAAAGATGATTCTGGGAATAACATAAATTTTTTTTTTACAATCTTGATTGTTAGATTAGCAGTCATTAGCTGATCGTTCCGACGAGCTGTTTGAAACAACGTGAGCGTACGCTCGGTGAATAATGCCGTTTCTGTCTGACACAGAACGGCCCGACGAGCTGCTGGACTACGCTGCCGTAGAGATGACCCCTCTCTCTGCATGTGTCCAGCCTGGCCATGATTCTGCATACATTACCCTTGACTCGAAGCAGCCAGAACGCCAGAATATAAAAGAGGTTTCCCTCCTGCTGACAGCTACTTGTATTTTCTGCCATCCATGGCTCTATGAAATGTCTCACAATCCAATTTGCGTTTCATGGGGTGTAAGAAGCAAACACAGGAATAATATTGTCAGCAGGAATGCAGAGGTTACCCGCGGTGTGCTTATTATGCACAAACCCTGTCCGTGACTAAAGCACGCAATGAATCAACACACTCCTTGTGGGGGAATGCAACTGTCCCCTGATTGGCAGGTGTCTGAGCCACTGTAAGATGTAGTTGACTATTAAAGCAGCAAAACTCAGCTAATACGGCCTGACAGTGCCACCTCATCACTATTTTGACCATATGCTGACCTGCAATGGGTCAAGTTACTGAGGGCTTGTCACATTGAGTTTGGTTTTCCGATTTGGAGCTGTGACATTGCGCTTCTCCTTCAGGCTCTCAGGTAATAATTGGTCCTGAGCTGTAATCCTGCTGTAAACCCAGGCTCAGTCCCTGACAAGGGATTAAGATGACAATGTTGCCAAAAGTCATGTGTGCTCCCACTTTCTTTTTCACACATCTATCCTTATCTGTCTTCTGTTCTCAGTTCTGTGTCAGCCGCAGCTCACTTTCACCCCTCACAGGAAGCCTGAGACACACAAACGTCCCACAGTTGAGTAATTCTGTACCTGAGAACTCCCATTGACCGTTCAGGCATGTGTACACACACTCGTCAGCCCAAGGTAGATCGGGCGGAAGAGGATTAAAAGATGACACAAAAATAATAAAATTCATAAGGACGTTGAATAGATCGGAAAATGTCACAGTTACGATTCTGATGTGGTTTTACAAGGAAGCCACTGATCCTTCTTTTATTATATAGGAGCATTAGTGGGCTCAGATGTCAGTCTGCTAACCAGAGCGTTTCCATTAGCCTGATGAAATATCACATTAATAAGTGTGGGTTTTATAACGAAACTATGACCTGTAGGAATATAACAACAAAAATGTTTAAACACACAAAACTAAACCAATATGTGTGTAGGCATGTGAATGAATGAGAGGTATTAAAAGGATTTATTGTAATAATTACACTTTTCTATGCACAAAGCGTAGATATTGTGTGTGGATTTAAAGAAAAATAGGAAGAATATTAATTTTGTCATGAGGATTCTTGACAAAGCTTACAGTCAAAAAAGATCCAAAGGTGCATGACTAATAGAAGTCTAAACCTTTATCCCATCTGGCTTCGTTCAGACACGACACAAGAAATAATACTTTGAACCTCACAGAAAAACCTTCTTGTAAAATCAGTCAAACTCATTTCAAATTTAGCTCGTCAGTTTTGTCAGTTTGCTTTGCATTTCTGATTCAAATTGTGATTAAATTAGAAAATGTCTAATCTGGCAGCTAATAAACAACCATGCTTCTAGTCAAGTTAGCAATAAAACACATGGCCCTTCATTGCATTCCACTGAAAAGGTGAAACTAAAAGATAGATTATTTTAATTATTATTAATAGTTCCTGCCTGGACTTCACAGCACTTCTGAAACCGCCATGACAACTGCAGGATGATGCTGAACGTATTATTTACACTGGACCCAATCTTATCAGTTACCATGTTTCCATCTGCAGTAAAAGTTTAAACAGTCGTAATCATTCCAGTCAACATCAGAGGGAAAAAAACGAAAACAACAACAAAAAAAAAATCATCTGTGGTTGGAGGACACACGGTACAGTGCACTGCACACACTGGCTTTCCAATTTGGTAGATTCAAAGAGCATGGCGCTGATTAGTGGTGAACACACAAGAACATGAATCAGAATTTCAAACAGTAATTTTAGATTTATCACAGCTCAATTCACCTTAGTTTCCATGTTGGTTTGGAGGCCAATGTGATTACAACTCAAATTTTTGCATTGGTTGATCTTTTTGTTTCTTCTGGGAATAAATCCAACAGACTAAATCTGTGATTCTCAAGACGTGGAATACAATCCACTGGTGATAATTGGTCTGCCTCAGACAATCTGGTGTTGAAGCTAAATATTTTAACTGAAATAAGTAGGTAACAATGAACAAAAAAGGGCTTTATTTTATTTACTTCTGAATTCTGATTAAACCAAATATAATATTGCTCAAGTTTCTATTTTGGAAACTAGTGAGGTTTGCTTTTCTCTGTGATTAAATTAACTGCTAATAACAATGCGAGCTATCAATGCACTTCTTTGTAATTTTACTTTCAAACTCTTTACCAATATCTAATAACACTAAAACATTTACCAGAAATGCAAATAAACTTTTTTTTTTTTTTAAGCTCTGAATTTGATGTCCAAAATCCAAATTTGGGACTGGTTAGAAAAGATGTCTGGTCATTTTTATGCATAAAGTTATCTTGCATACATATGAATGAAAAAAATAAAAATGTATTTATTTATTTATTTTTATTGAACCAAAAACTTTTTAGATTGCGAGATGTTTACCCTCTATCATGGTTTCAGAAAGCTTTGTTTTCTGTGTGCAAAAACATAGGCAAAGACAGTCTTAAAAGTGAAAAAGGTTCACTTGGAATAAAAAGATAAACCCAGAGCAGAAGACTGCTCTGGGTTTATGGCAGAGAGGAGTAATTAGTGGAGAGGATGGTAAGTTGAATGTTTTATATTGGAAGTGACAAGGGAAAGTTTTATGGTTTGGCGGTGAAGTTCCAGTGTAGAGGGAGAAGTGGATCTGAGGAGGTAAGTGACTGAGCCGATGGTTCATTGTGTGAGGTCCTTATTATCCTGAACAGAGCGTGTTACAGAACGGGCAGGCTGACAAAGACTGACAGTGGCTAAGCTGCAGAGGACAGCTGTGGGTAATGAAGGTTTGGAGGGGGAAGGTGAGGCTAGGAGGGCTGGAACCATTGTGGTATGGGGATCACAAAGAATCCAACCTGTGAAGCACACGGAGGACAAAACCATGAAACAAGGAAGACAAACTCAAAGATTTCTTCTGAAATGAACATTCAAAGAAATGTCTGTCTGCGGTTGATCATCAGGCACCAAGTAGCTGCTCACTGCACCTTAAAAGTTACAGGAAACAAAAGACTTGATCACAGCCAGGTGTGGAGGCTGCGACAGGTGGACCGCAGAGATCCTTTATTCAGGAAAGAACTCGCACACAAACACAAAAATAAAAGCCACTTACATGAATCCTAGCACACACTGATGATAGTAATGACGGTAATAATCAGAAAAAGCAGATGTTTACTGAGATGCTTCTTGGAAAAGTGTAAGAACGATTGGGCTGTATTAAATCACTGTAGAATACACTTTGAAAGCTGCGAAAAGTTCCTTATCCACCACAACTAAACCCACAAATACACTAGCCGTTCACTCGTTATTCTTTCTGTTAATATTGCCCTTCTTTGTACTGTCGGCTCTTGCGGTCCTCTGTGATGTCTTTGACAATATGTGGAAATTGTTACTTTAGCAAATTTTTTGTGAAAATGAAATGAAAACAGTAAGCATAGCATTAATTTTGTCATAATACCTTTCCAGCAGTTAAATATGTGACATTCCTGTCACTGCTACTGGGAGGAATGAAGCCCGGGAGGGGGCAACAAGAATGTGCCCTGATGGGGTGAACAAAACGAACAGACAGGAAGGGAGTGTTGTCAGGGAAACAAACATCCATAATCATTATGAGGTAATATTGTGTTGCCAGGGAAATAAAAATGTGCTGTCCGCATGTGGTTATGGTGCCAAAGTGGACCAATCAAGATGTTAAAAAAGAAAAGAAACAGAACCAATATGGAATGTAGCAACGCCCAAACTGTGGGCCCTCAAAAAAACAAACGTTTAAAAAGAGACGGAAAGTTTTCCACGCTGTTAAGCGCAGAGGAAGAACTGTGTTGGGCTACTTTGTTGAAGCCACTAGCACAGCAGCGTGAATGCTGAGGGGTTCAACCTGTCCCATTTTCAACACAACAAAAATGCTATTTTTTGTCATCCGTTTCAATATATTTATTGTCACAAGAAAATGCACCTCGAGATAGTCTTGGATTTGTGAAGTAGAATATAAAAGCAAAAGTTGATCATCACAGTCATTTGTGATTTTCATGTTCCCATTTTGTCAAGATAACAACAAATCATAGCATAAAATAAATTTATACATATATGCTCAGGTCAGGTCAGGAGAACTTTATCATTTCTTTAATTCTGCAGAATGTAACTTTTATAAACAATATGTTTTTAAACATTTGGTAAAACAATCTATGTTGTGACACTGTAGAGATCCTCTGCCTCCTCCATGTGGTCCTACTGCCATGTGCAGAAATACACCAGTGAGAAACGACCAATCAGAGCCGGGAGGAGGGCCTTAGCGCTGTCAGTCATGCTCGCATCAGGAGCAGAAGATATCAAGGATATGAAGGCAATAGCCTAAACATAAAACCTGTCTTTCTATTTGGGTTAATTCAGCCTTCATCTAAACTTGTATTTATCACAGGGACAAGTTCAGAGGAAATTTGCTTTGTTTTTGTATGAAAATTTTAATTTCATACAAAATAATGACAGACTAGTCCCAGTTTTTAACTCTAAACAAGGTCAATTGTATATTAAGTTGCTAAAGAGAAAATAATATTCAAAAAGCTGATTGTGGCCGTGACAAAGGTAACAAAGAAACTTCCAGAAGAGAAGGAAAAAACATGGCAGGCCAGCATCTGCTCTCTTTATGTAGATCCACAGCATAAGAATCGTTGTGCTGTATGGGGTAATGTTTGTTACAACATTAAAACCAAATGCTTGCCTCTTGTCTTGAACCATCTGAAGGACTGTGAGGTATGTTCATTCATTGAAGCTGTGCCAATAGTTTTTACTCAGACATATGCTGCCGGAGGCACTGCTAACATAAAGAAAGAAGAGAAAAAAAAAAGTGGTTTCTGGCACGAGCATCAAAATATGCTTCTTCTTTTTATTTTTTTTACAAGCATGCCCTTCACATCGTTGCCAGGAAAAACCCAAAGCCCATTTCCCCTTTAAGAGGACAAAGAAATATAAGGGTTCACTCATTTCCTCCTCTGAATTTCTAAGACAGTTTGACATAAGAGGCAGGTTATTGAAAAGCTAATTTCCAAAGAGCAATACTGGCCTACTTAATAAATAATTGCCATGATTTCCATTGGCACTTAAACCCCACGTTGAGACAGAAGGACTCACATCCCTCCCTTACACACTCACCTATACATGCAAGAGAAAAAAAATGCTGAGTGAAAGCATTTCCCTGAAATTCCACAGGGAGGAGAGTCATTGGTGCCTACTTGACCTGTCGGTTTTACATATTCATAAGGAGATGGAGAAGATGGATATGGCCTGCTGTCCCATTTGCTCTAACTTAATTTCCCCTCTCTCTCCCTCTTCATCTGTCTCCTCCAGCTCCTCAGCCCTCCTCCCTGGAGTGCAAGCACAGCACAGGCCTCCCCAGCAGGAGGTGCAGGTGACAGACAGCAGGGCTCCTCCTGTCAGACTTTTGCCAGTCACTGCATGTCAGCATTAAGCTCCAACAGGCAGCGACACAAGGGATGTCACATGAGCAATAGTGCTTTTCTGCCACTCACATTTCATCATTTTCTTTTTCATCCTTTGCGATTATGAGTTTGTTTTCTTGATTTATAAAGTGTCTGTGTTTTCTTCCTTGTATTTGT
Organism: Brachyrhaphis terrabensis; assembly: GCA_903067065.1. Lineage (NCBI taxonomy): Eukaryota > Metazoa > Chordata > Actinopteri > Cyprinodontiformes > Poeciliidae > Brachyrhaphis > Brachyrhaphis terrabensis. The sequence continues at coordinate 43,066 of CAEGAG010229760.1, read as the reverse complement.
CACCAGCTCCATATGTTGTTTTGGCAAAGACGTTCGTGTTTTTGCCCTCACGCAAGCATCGCTGTCTTCAGATTTCGATCTGGTAAAGTTTTTCCAGGAAAAAGCAGCTTTGTGGTCCAGAAGGATAGATTTCAGCTATAAGTTCGGCTTTGGCTAGTTCTTATTTCACCATATTTTTTTTAAAAGTTACAAACATTTTGCATGACAATGTTTCTGCAGATTAATAACATTTCAATGAGAATCCATAGACAACAGGGCATTTCTAGTTGGTAGGTGCATGGATTAGTGCTTCCCTCTCCCACATGTTGCTGCATGATGTCTGTCAGGTGTGTATGCAACCCCCTCATTTAAATACAGGACAAAATCAGTAAAAGTTTTCTTTCATAATCACAACACAAATGCAAATAAATGACTAGTTTAGAAAAAGATTTGGAAACCCCCAATTTTTTTTTTAAAATGCTTTGTGACCTGAATGATGAAAACTCTCATGTCCATGATCTCCTGGAGAAGGAGAATATGATGTAGGGAGGGATAATGATTGTTGTTGAATGATTTTTCAACAACTTCCTAGTTTGTTTCTGGGTTTCTTGGAAATATGTCAAAATGTTCTGTTGCTGAGCTTTAGTGAATATTAAAGAATGTGTGTGAGTACACCAGAGCCGCATCTTTCATGTCCTCTGACATCAAAGCGGGATCCCTCTGCTTCCCATGAGACAGCCAGTTTCTGCTCAACCATACACCACAGATCCACGCGGTGTATCTGTGAGCTCCACTCGCAGATGGAAACATTTGTCCTGCTGTCCTTAAGCTGGGCATCATTCAGGGAGATTCAAAGGGCGAGTTTACGTCATTGTTTACAACAATGTTATCATTTTGTTTTCTTAACTGGTTTGGCAATTAATGACAATGCTATAAAGTAAATTAGTTTGGAGTCACTTCAGTGATTCTTATTGGAATAAATGGTAAAGATAAATGATTATTGTCATGTCTTCTCTATGGGATTTGGAGGACAAAGCTGTAGCATGGCGTAAACAGCAGCAGTGCTCTCGGAGACCCATCCTGAGACTCAATCATTTAGCCTCAAAACTAAATTTATTTCTCTGCTAAACATTTACAAAACGCTCATCTCGCATTTAAACCCAAATTACAACAAGAGCCACAATGTACCAAACTGAGTAGTCCAGGTGTTGGCTCAGACATTTACAACAATTTCAAGATTGTTTTCAATCGTACGATCTACAGAAAAAAAAAAGAAACATTTTTGAATTAAGGCTCTAGTTCTCCTGCTTGCTAACTTTATGGAAAAAGCCATCAAACTGCTGTGTTCACAGTGGGGCTTTATTCCTACTGCTATGCTGCCCTCGTGGCAACAAGCCACAAGAGTTTTAAGATTTAAAAAAGAAATACTGATTTAAAACAATGAAAGGGTTTGGCTTTTGCTCCCCTCCGACATCAGGCGTTGCAAGTTGTCAGTCAGCTGAATATGAGGGATAAAGGAGAGAAAATCCCTCAACATTTCTCTTGAAGTGGTTCCTATTGAGCTCCTCATACTCATGTCAAGTTTCTGTTTGTCACAAATAATTTTTTTTTTTTTTACTTTTTAATAATCGTAATCATGCTAAGATTTTACTTTAGCTGAATTGTCTCGCATGGTCTCATTTTATCATAGAAGGTGTTCCTGTCTTTCCCTCTTGTGTTTGATGATTAATGAATAATGAATATGTACCAGATTATTCATTAATCTGGTACAGATTAATGAATAATCTGTACCATTTCAATGGTTCTACTGGTACAGATTCTTTATTTCACTTATGAGTGCCTTTAACGAACCAAAATCTAGATAAAATGCACAGTCGTGGTGAAACTTAATAGCTTTTAGTACAGGCTGTGTGTATTGGGAGATGTTATGATATCCTTGATGTTGAAATGATATCATATCAAGTGAAAACATTAATTCAATTTAAAACAGGCCAGGTTTTGGTTTAAGTCTCACTCTTTACTGTGCCTTTCATCTGTAGTAGCAAACCGTCCCAGGATGTTTTTTTGGCGGAAATCTTCAAAACTTCCCTATCAGCAGATCTATAATATAGAGTTGCCAATAAGGTCCTGATCTCTTAGTCATTATCGGTAGAGTTCTTGTTACAAGAGGAGACTGGCTCTGGGAATCAAGAACAGAAAAAAACAAAATAAAAACCCAGGATTAGCAGAAAATGGGTGGAAGCTCTACTTACAGTGTATGTAGAAAGACTGCATGTTGTGGCTTGGCAATGTCGTGTGTACAGATTGGTGAGGGTGGAGGAGGTCTGAGAACAAACAAGACCAGGGTTCACTGCTCACCTCTATTCTACCACCACTCTTCTTAAGAGGCAAAACACCCTCATATTTGCTCTCTAGACTTGTGTGGTCCCTACACCCATCATTACTGCTGTAGTTCTCACCATCCATCAGTGGACAGATGAGAGGGTACACACTGTGGATCTGCCGTATCTTGGGCTTAATGGGGATTTGTGCAGTGCCAACTTCCTCTTGGCTGCTGTACATGTAGCTACTAATGTCCAACAATAGATCTAAACTCTAGTGGTCAGTGACAGAAAGAAACTAAACGGTAAATACAAATTTGTTGAAGAGATGTCTCACACAAGATTTTGTTATAGGTTATACTTTTAGGCGATTTATTGCCTAAAAATAAATTGCCACTGCTGTTTTGGATGCAGTGGTGTAAAGCACACAGCAATCCAATGTGGGATTGCCATTTGACCTCTTCTGACCGCATTTCGCCATATATAAATGTTATAAGAGGGAGGCTAATGGTTTTTGGTTGCATTTCAGGGGTTTGGTTTGGTTAGTTTGGTTTGGCCCCATAGTTCCAGTGAAAGAAACTCTCAATGTTCCAGGATCCAAAACAGTTTGAGAAAAAAATTATGCTCCCGACTCTGACGGAACAATTTGGAGATAAAACCAGGCACTGATGTCGATGACCAAGTTTGGAACTAGACTGGAACTATCAACCTGATAGATTACCTTCAGGATTAATTAGAGCAGAGACTGTGAGCCAAACCTGTATCTGACCATATAAACGTGTCTTTTAAAGAACAGCCAAAAATAAACACCATCCTAAACCGATGATGACTTGACTTCAAAATGTTAATGCTGCAATGCATTATATTAAAACAAGATGTCATTGAATGAGTGAGAAAAGGCAACTGACCAAATACTTTTGGAAATACAGAGTATAAAAGAAGATTTTTTGGAAGTGTGGAAGGTGTTTTAATCATTCACCATTTTAAAGGATAATTAATTAAATAGTTTGAGCTGTAATGTGTTCTGCCCTTTTTTAAAAGAGATTTAAAGAAAAAATAAATAATTTTTTTGCTTTACAACGCAGCAACTTAACATTCCTTCCTTTACAAAGATACTCAGGAGTATCAAAGAAACACTTGTTTCAGCAAAAGCACCAAGACAACATTCATAAGTAGGAGAAGCTAAAGTGTCTAAAGTGTCTGCTGTGAGCACATAATTGGGGCAAAAGTAGATGTCACAGAATACATCAGGTACTTTCAACAGCTTTGGAGAGCTCTCCGATCCGTCCATGCATCCATGGTAATGTGCTGCTTTCATTTTCACCTCGATCCTCAAAACAAACTGAGTGAAGAAGGGAGATGATTAAAAATGTTGCATGCACATTAAGACACAAAAGATGGGCATTCCACTTAGTATTCTACGTTTAGTTAATTTTGAAACTTGCAACAACAGTGAGAAAAAAAAACAAACAAGAAATCTTAAGTGGGCTTCTTACATTTGTATAAAAAACATTTTTGTATTGTATTAGATGATTATTACAGAAAGAGTTCTCCCACAAATAAACATTCAGAAATGATAATGGATTAGAACAAATGGTAACGCCACATATTCAGGCACAAACAAATGGCAACAAAAACACACAGAGGCACCTTCCTTCCTACAAAGTATTATTTTGGCATATTTCAGCTGATAATAACGACCCTGCAGAGACCTACATCACGCCATTACAGTTCTAATGGGTTTTGTCACAACACACTGTCTGTCGTAGTGTTTCCACACAGCCCGTTGTGTGTGCAAGAGAGAGTCTAAAGTTCCTGTGGGAGCTCCCTGTACGTGCTTGCTCGGTGCCATAGCCAGGATGGATGGCAGTTCAATTGAATAAGGGGCTCACCGCTGCAAAATAAAGCCAATGTGCTGAATGCACAATGAGGACTGGATTTACGCCCTGTGCATGTTTGTCCCAAATTAGCATTTTGAACTCGTTCTCCTCGTCTTGCTTATGTGTTTTTGTCTGCGCGTGTGGTTTTCTGTGTTCGTGTGTATGCCTTTTTCAAGTGAAACCTCTCAATAAGTATTACAAGGTATAAATTATAAGCCCCCTAAGGGGAATGTATTAGTGTAGTTACAGGGCAGCAACCGAGCTGCAGGACTACAGCCCAAACTGAGAACTTTCGAAAGGAAACTAAGAAAGAAATAGATTTAAAGGAGCTGCTAGATTTATACAGCTTTTGTTAAACTAGCATGGCTTAGCTGTGGAACAACATGGTAATGTCGAGACAATTAGCAAAAGCAAGAAATGGGCAGAACTAGCCTGTAGAGCTGCAGTGAGCCTCCAAAATATTCTTTCATATCCTTTGGGCTTTTTTTCCCCACTTTTTCTCACATTTTTGGGGGAATTTTATGGAAGAATCACAAACTCTGGTGCATGTCAACAGGCTACGTGACTTCAACATTCATCTGATTAGTAATTAGTTAATATCATTGTGCCTACAGACGCTCTGTGGAGGCCCTAGAGGTTTGTCAAGGAGCATTTTTGAACAGGGCGTGAATATTGCTATTCACTGGAGCCCTCCATCCTGTCCAACTGAGCTTAGGTCATTTCACAATGAAGATGGGCAAAACAATCTCTGCTGGTGACTCTGCTTGTGCCAAGTTGTGGTAATACTTTAGCTAAGACCTGTAAATAAAAGCAAGGGCATTTAGAGTTATGAGAAAAAAAAGGTTACTATAAAATTTAACTGAATAATACACCCTTTCTTGCTTATTATGCACTATATTGGCATCTAATGCCAAGCAAGTGTTGCAAATGACATCGTCGTTTGAGAATTTCTGACGCCGCAACATTACATTTTCCTGCAGAGACGAGAAAAGCTTGTTGTGAAAGAGCTTCCACTGTGGTAGTGAGGATACAGTGGAACAGACTAATTCCACACCTGCTATCATTACACTCCAGATTTCTATGGCTTCCTCACATTCTCTGCAACAATGCCCACACTGATCTCTTGTTGCATGCTGCAAAAAGCTTTCCGCACTCTCCAAAGAATAAAATGCCAGGAAGCTCACTAAGACTCAAAATTGACTTAATGCAACATTAATAAAACATCTTGTGTATCTGTTAATGTATCTTCCCACTAAGCCGATAGAACTCTGCATTACGCTCATTTACAAAACTACTGACCAAGAGAATGAGGAATATCAGATTGTCCCCAGCAGCGTCTGGTGTGAATAAAATCCAAATTTCTTATCTCTTCGAAACACCAAAACTCCCTGGCTGCTCTGAGCAGGCATGCTTTCATTATTTGCCGATGAATCAGTATTTATCAAGGGGGGTGGGGGAGAAGCCAGCAGAGTGTGGCATTATCTGCATGGTGCTGAAACTCCAGCTGAAAAGATCGAAACGCCTGCGTGTTTGTATGCTCACGGATAATAATGCATGCATCTGGTGGAGAAAAAAAAATAAAGCTTGGAGCTGAATGTACAAGAGGAAGTTGACTAAATTTATCTGCAAAAAGCCCATCCAAGGAATCCCTGATGATACAAGTGCACCAACACACCCACGCACACACACCTGCTCACTTTTAGAGTGTGCAACACAAAGCATCGCCAGCAGAGTGAGTGAAACTGCCAGCCACATGTCACCACTTTCCTTTTCTTTTTCTATTTCCTGTCTCTTTTTGTCCACATGTCAACAGAGGTTAAAACGTCTCAATCAGGCTCAGAAAAAAAATAAATAAATCACTAGAGCACCTACGTTTTTTCTGCAGAAACCTCACTCCATAGTATTTCCTTTTATATTTTCCTCCTTTCCCCTTCAGATCTGAGTGAGCATTTGCCAGTTAGTAAAAAAGCAAAAGACATGACATGGAGAGAGATGTTCTCCGCTCTCCCTTCTGTCCTCTTTACACTTCTTTCCTCTTGCTTTTGCACTGATTGAGAGAAAAATGCATCTCCATTCTGTTGTGATCGCAGAAGCTTTGTAAAAGCGACGACAACGATAAACTCATGTGAAATGCAAACAGGGAGACACTGATAAGGCTTTCTAATTCTAAATTAAAGTGGGGGTTTGCCTGCGTGTCGATCTCTATCGTTGTTTCTGAGTGTGTAAACACTATCTTCCTTTTCTGGCTGCAGCACATTAAAATGCCCAACAAGTCACAAATTCGATTTGGTTACATTAAAAATGTATGTGCAGAAAGAAGCAGCATTTCCATCTGTCAGACAAAACATAACATCCAGAGTATCAGTGTCTACATTACAAGTTGAGAGTGTTTTTCTTTCTCTCTCCCTCCAGCAGGCTTTGTCTCAGTAGCTTACTGTCCTGCCTGGCTGCAAGGACGACCTAATCAGGCGGCGCCTTGCAACGCTGCAGGAGTACAGTTTCCGCATCTCGTTGATTATTTCATTGACTTATGCTCGTGATGCCTGGCAGCCCATCAATGGAAAGTAATTACAATAGGCCACTGTGAAGTTGAATAATTGATGTTCTTTTTGGAGCTGATGTATGCTGAAAAACCTATCTGCCTTAAGTCGCGTCAGTAGTTTATCACAGGGGGAGAGTGCAGGCTGACTGCCAATGCTTAATGCTGTAATAATGATGCCGGTCCAGGCCGTGTCAGCAGAGAGGAACACTGGGAGTTAGCTCCCTAGCTGCCTTAGCCTTACCTGGAAGGAGGCCTGTTCTAACCAAAAGACATCCCTAAGACTGTCTATCACCCTCCAGTCCAAGCCATACCCTCTGGGTCTGAACGCCCTCTTTCAATGAAAACAGGTGTTATTCCACAGTTCATTTTAATGGACAAACGTCTCTCCAAGCAGCCGCACAAGTCGGTGATTCATGGTTCAACTCACAATAATTATCCTAATGAAATTATTTCTTTTGTTAAACATTTCAAAGATTTACTCCAGCCTGTTTTATAGTTTTGACATTTTTTCAATCGAATTTTTCATTCACTGTCAATGCAGCCACACCCTGGATCAGTCGCCGGTCCATCCCAGGGCAATACAGACACACAGGAAAAACAACCACACACACACACCCACACCCCCTACGGAAGCCAGAGAACACCGAGAGAATGCATGCACAGGCGCGAAAAAACTTCATGGAAAAGTAGAAAAATAAAAATAACATGCCTGGATTCAAACCCAGAACCTTCTTGCTTCAAGACAGCTGTGCTACCAACTGCAACGTTGTGCAGCCCATATATGCATATACATACATATAAAAGTGTGTGGATTTGATGCGCTAATGATGTTAGGCTTTGGGTCACTTGAAGGAGCTGTGTCCAGGATACTATACATGCAAGAACTGCTATTATGCATAAAAGTGGATCATCTTGTAATCCCTTCATTTTCTGTTTCACTCAAAACTACAACCTCTATCAAAGAACCTGTGAGACATTTTTTTTGTGGTCCTTAGAAAAAAAATATTTTGCATGGCATTCAAACATATGCGCTACATGCTACTATAATTTTATAGAAGTCAATCAACAGTTAACATCGATTAGATAACAGAGTAAAATTCACATCGTTCTGAAAGTCACAGTGGCATTTTTTTTGTCTTTTCTTTGGGCTCATAACATTAGAGATCAAAATGACTTTTATTCTGAGTGTGTAGGTCAGGTTGTCCAAAGCAATATTGTTTTCAAAGCTACTTCAAGTACATCTCTTCTTTGGTAAATGACAGGAAATCTTGCAATTTCTTGCAGCATGCAATGCATTTCAATTGGCTATGTGAAAAATAAAAATAAAAACACTATTGGAAGAGACTTAAGAATAATATTTTACTCAGCTGTACTACTTACATAAAAGTGATATAAAGCAAAACATGTTAACGTTATGACATTTTACTTTCATTGCCAAACAGGAGTCATAAACAGTGGTCCTGCCACTGTCAACTATGAGTTTTTTTCTCCCAGAGGCAAAAAAAATAAAAAAATCTTATTTTTATTTTTTTGTTTGTTTGTTTAGTTGCCAAGGCTTGGCTCAGACTCCTGGTCGGTCTGTGGCTCTCCACGTCTCTCTCTCTCTCTGCAGTGCCCAAAAGGCCCGCAGTCTGACTCTGTCCTGACGTACTCACATAGCATCCATTATGTATGGGCGAGAAATTGAAGAATAACAGGCTCGGGGCAAAGAAGTAAAACATAAATAAAGTGCGACAAATTTAGAAAAGCAGATGCAGTGGTTATATCAATATTTAATTTGCTCATCTTCATCGTGACAAATTATCTCCGAATGTGATTTTTAGTTTAGGTAAAATGAGGAATTTCAGACAAATGCAGAAATACAGAAGCACATCACAAGAAATCCACCCTCCTCTGTGCCACAGTTAGCTTAGTGATTTCATTAGCATGGAGCAGCTAAGATCCCGATTGTTCATAAATATGTAATATGACCCTATTAAAAAGTAAATAAATAAAAAAGTGTGAGATCATGAGGACGGGTAGAGTGCAGGACAGTCTGGAACCAAGTCTTCCCACGACTTTTAATTCAGCTGTAACACATATTTATTCCACTTATAACCACATCTCGTCTAAATTCCTTTTATTTCTTGTAGGAAATCTAAAAAAGGATAGGAAATGCCTTAAAAGGGATCTGCTGCATATGGTGGCTCGCTAGCAAGTTCTATTTTTGAAATAGCCATGCAGGAGTACGTTAGGCGATTTTCCAAAACATCATTGTCAGCTAGTTTGGTGGAAGAAAATGACATTAGCATATGTGAAGTCAGTGTGCTTGTGGTGTAGAGCATTAAACATGCATACTCACGCATGCATGCAATGCATTTCAATTCACCCTCCATGTTAAAAATATGTCATTTTTTTAAATTCATTTTAGTCAGAACCTAATGAAAGATTCTGTAGCGTTTTAAATTAAAGGATGTGCATAAGACTGACAAAATAAAGATGACATAACACCTGACACGAACAGTAAGGAGTCCTCAAGAATGTCTATGAATGTTACCATGAAGTGTCATTCGGTAAACAATGACACTTTTAATGCAAAGTTGTACTAAAGGTTGCACTAAAAGTCCATCAAAATGGCCAACTTTGAATGACTAGGTAAATAATGACACTTAATGCAACGCTGTACTAAAACTTGCATTAAAAGTGTCATTATTTACCAAATGACACTTCATGAAAACAGTCAAACATTCATAAAGACTCCTTTATGTTCATAACAGGTGTCATATCATGTTTATGACAGTATTATGTCAGTCTTATGCACACACCTTCAAATAAAGTGTTACCACAGATTCTAGCACATTAAGTGACTCACATCAATTTAATACATCTTTTCATTTCCAAACTGACACATTCAAGCTTGACTTGATTTTTGGGGGCAGCTGATCCATTTTCTCTTTTGCTTTGCAATCCTTAAATCTTCAACAGATGTTCCAGAGGGATGGTGCATGTAAGGACTTCACCATTTTGGTTTCTACTCTTTTTGAAGATTTTTCAAAGCAGTCCCCCCTGCTTAGACGTCTGGAACAATCAGCAGGTTAGAGAATGTGCGAATGTAGCAGTAAATCCTATGGCGGATGACTGAGTGACTGAGAGTGAGCGTTGATAGCGGCTGGCGCTTTATCCTCTATTCTGCTGACCTTTTTTTGTTCCTTTCCGCTCGGTCATCAATAACGTGGGCACGATCCAATACGTGTCGCATTGATACCAACATTAAAATAGATATCAGAGAGCATCATCCACCTCCCTCCCTCAGAGAGATGGGGAGGGATGTGCATCATGTTCCTCCACTTCTGTGGTGTAATCTACCATATTTTCCAGATTATAGAGCGCACCATCCTAAGTGATGACATGTGGCTGGCGGTTTCACTCACTCTGCTGGTGCACCTACAAATTATAAAAAAAACAAAACAAAAAAAAAAACTGGAAACATACATATGTAAGCCACTGGTATCTCTGCCGTTCTTGAACCGGGCTGCAAGCCGCATGGTTCAAAGCGTAGGAAAAAAGTAGTGGCTTATAGTCCGAAAAATACGGTACTGTTTTCATTGAAGTGAGGGAATTTCCAGCAAAAATTAAATGAAGTAGTTTGTTTATTTGGTTTTTTTAGTTGTTTTACGATGTTTAATAGATAATTTAAAACAAGTAAATGGTTATAAAAACTGTGAATGCAGCTGTAAGATGTAAATACATTTTAAGATGAAAGGCTTGCAGGCAGAATCTCAATAGGAAATGCTTGTGTATGCTACAGCACACAATTGTTCAAGTAAACTTGTGCAGTTAAAAATTACATCATTACAGGAAAAAAAAGTCACAATAAAAATCCACTTGATGTTTCACGTTTACAGAAGAGTTCATGCAAGTGTTTATGAGATTTCAGTCAAGCCTTAAAGCGTAGCAAATCTCCTGAGATACTCTGTTGACCAGCCAAATCTAATATACCCAGATCTACATTATACTTGTGTGCAGGTGTACGTGGGTGAGAGTCTCTGAAGCAGCAACTCTGTCCGATAAGCTGACCAGCTGAGATCAAGAGACGCCTGCAGCCTTAAGGTGGGTGGAGGCGGCAAAAGCTGCAGATGAGAAGTCAGAGCGACTCAGCCAGCGGCTGAAGCCTTGGGAGCAGAGCAACATCTTATCTGCCTCTCAGTGGATCCTCAGCCCTGAGCCAGATGCAGGTTATTTAGATCACAGAGGGCAAATCTCAGTCAAAGCCAACTTCGGTGACACAGCTTTGCGTCTAGTGTGACGGCAAAGATGTCGAGACTTCGCTCGAGTCGTCCAGTTATGGTGTGGCATTGTTGGAACGGTTAAGACATGAATTTAATTCACAGAACACTTTGACAAATCCAAAAAAGGTGAAAATGTAGACACAAAACGTCTTTGTCCATCTTTAGAAGAAAAACAACTCCCTTTTCTGCTGTATCTATGCTAGGTTAAAAACATCTTACATGTGTTTTCCCATCTTCAAATATGGTCGAATACTTTAATTCAGTTTCTGTTTCTCCTCAGCCTCTCTTACCGGTCAATCTAATTTCATTTTAAGCTGAATAAATTTCTGTTTTTGTTGCTGTTTTGGTCATTTTTAAAGCAAAAGGCAGGTGGAAAAAATAAGTTCAGATTGAGTCTCCATCCTTTCTAGTTCAGTGCAAGTAGGGCATTGATATCCTATCCCAGGGTGATTACAAAGCGAGTGGGAACACAGGATAGCAAACAGCTTTGACCAAAGGCGGAGCTGAAACAGAGTGGAGACTTCGCTTATCGGGAGGGATGCTTCAAACTGATCCAGCTAAAGACTTTGTTTTTAACTAACGCCCAGCAGCCTCACCAGCTCACTTCTGTACCTCTAGGTGAGAGTCAGCGTGTCTGTCTGCCCACATGAACCTGTGAAGTATTGCAAAGCAAGGAGGATTTGTGCCTTTTATTCAATATTCCAGAGCACACCACTGCTTTAAGCCACATGGGTAAACAGATTATTGCCATATCAATCATTTATACTGACATCCACTGGTTGAGACCACAGACAATATTGACCAAAACCCTGACAGAGATTAATGCTGGTGCTCATGAACATACCTATTCACCATCTCCTCCTCTGCTGGTTCTTTTCTGCACTTCTTGTTATTTTCTCCTCTTTCTTTTCACTTCTCTATTCAAACGTGAAGGTGGAGACAGGGTTGATTCAAATTATGATAACAAATATGGACAGCTTACATATTGCTCAAATTCTTTTAATAAAATCCATTCTTCTGGGTTTGAGCCTCTACAAGTCAAATGGTAGATTTGGATTGAATTTATTAATCATATTTATTCTTCCATTAATAACATTCAGAGCTACTGCGGTGGAGATTTTTATTACAACACATTGTAGCTTTATTAATCTGATGGTCATATTATGCCCTTATTCTAAATGATAATAAACTCTCATCAAATGAACCCGTTTGGGTTGGACGTTGTAGCCAGACTCTCTCCCTTGTTTTGGATTCCTTGTCTTTGGTATAAAACCCGAGTTTTACTCTGACTTGTTCATTATTGATGGTCTGGAAAGCTTGCCATATTTTGTGCAATATATAAACAACCCCATGTGATTTCATCTAACAGTGGTTGGCAATTTGTTTCCACAACACTATGCAGTTTTTTGTTGTTTTTTTTTTTTCTTAAATCATTGACAAAATATTACCTCCAACCATGGGGCAATGGGCTCATGTTAACTTTGAATAATTTGCAAGCTATAATGTAGACTGATCCAAGCATATAAACTTATTTATTGCAAATAAAATCATATTGAATATTATAACTGAAGCATTGGTGTACATTTAGACTTTATTGTCCATTTAATTTTATTTAAATCTAACTTCTTTAGACGTGTTGATTTCAAACATGAAAGTTTTTACTTTGTACAGTAGCAAGGGAACAGGTTTTTTATTATTATTATTATTACAAACTGCAAAATTATACAGTAGATTGTATTTGCACCAGGTTGGCAGCCCACACTAAGACTGACACTTGAACGTGTTCTTTGCACACTGAACAGAGGTGAATTTGCTGATGGAAAGAGATGTTTTAATGATAACTCCGTCCCTCTCTGGCTGAGAAGCCATATGAGTAAAGCATGTGAAACCAAGTGTTAAATGCACGAGAGTAGGACTGATATATTATTAATGATCTGTGGCAGTGCATGACCAACCACACACAAAGAGCCAAAATGACCTATATGCACCAGAAAATTACACAATACACACCGATACATAAATATGAATGCGCTGCTAATTGAAAATGCCCCACCGCCTCCATATGCATCAGCACACACGCTTGTCTCACTTCTCTGAAAAAGGGGATCCATATGGCCTCATCATTTACTGCACAGTGACCACAAAAAGATTTTGGTATTAAAAATGCATGGCTGTGGTTGCTTTGGATGGAAAGTATTCTGGGAAGGAAGAGCGTGCAGTTGATAAGGAATTGTACAAAACATAATTGCTTCTAAAAGGACGCAATTATGTTTGCATCCTCAAATAGCCCAAGTAGTTGGGCCATTTGAGCATCTCAAGAACAAACTGTTCTGTTAGATCGGGTGAGATCTGTCGATTTCTATGTCGGTGCTCAGTGAGATTTAGGTCAATATTCTTCTGGAAAAATTATACACTTTCAATGAGCATTTTTTTTGTTGTGAATCCTTACACTCAAAGACTCACTTCAGTTATGCTAATACTTTTGTTTTTGGTTAGTCTTAAAATTTGAAAGTGAAGTTTCTCAGTTCGTGTCGGAGCTTATTATTTCATCAAGCACTCCATTTTCACTTGTACTGCTGCAAGACAACCAGCCCGCAATCTCTAATGGTCCCACTTGAGTACTTTAACCTGCCCTTATGGCAGTCTGCTTGTAATTCTTCTGCTGGTTCGCTCTGCACAAATCCATCAGATCTATGTGGACCAAAGCTGGACTTATCCAGTACCAACACGCCGGAGCTTCTCTCTGTTTTCGTATGCTTTTCAGAAAGTGTGAATGTTTTATCACTTGAAGTTACTAGTGATGGCCACAATCTCACTCCCTTTTGGTCACCTCTTGTTCCAGTAGATCAGTGATTCCCAAAGATTTTCTTCTGGGCCCCTATATGGATTACAATAAAATCAACTGGGCACATCGTTCTACCAGACATAAACCTAAACACATATTTTGTTTTCAAACTCCACTGAAGTTTATTTCACACTTCAGGTTGCAACAAAACACACTACAAACCATCTTTACAGTGAAACACTTTTGTGTAACTGTTTTTTTTTTTTTCATCCATACCGCTTCCCGCGCCCCACATGCAATGACACTGCGGCCCTCCCATGGGGCGCGCCCCACACTTTGGGAATCACTGCAGTAGATTGTCCATCCTAATTCTGACACATCTTGCTACTCCTGTGAATTCTTACCGGATTATCACCAGAATGGCAAACAGGCTCTGGACTGCTTGCATGTCTTCCTTTCTCAAAAGTTTTTTCTCTTGATCTAAGTGCAAAGATTTTAAAAATACATTTGGTTTGTTGTGTCTTTTCGCTCTGAGTTAAGACATGATGATTAGATAAACTCTTGCCTCTTAAAAACTAATCTTGCAGTGAAGACAGTGACTTACGTTTTAGACTCAAGTCTCATTTAAATCTTTTTTTTTCTGTTTTAGGACATTAGACCACACTTAAAGATTCCCTAACGACATAAAACTTTGACTCTGGCTCATATTATGTTATAGCGTGAAAAGGCAGCAACATATTATGTTGTAATTCCTAACAAAAAATGGAACAGAGCAACATTTACAGAGCGTTTAACTCATTACGAAGATAAAATAATAGCATCTCGTTTGACTCATTTACACATTTATATTAACAGGCATTAATCTCTCTGTATTAGAGTTTCTGAAAAATTAAATCATATTCATTTTGTACTGGTTCTGGAGAGTCAGCCATGACGGATTGCATACAGGAGGGCGTTTAATCCGTCATTCCCTGCATTTTAACCCACTCTGGTTCCAGAAAAGGTTGAGTTTCAGGAAGAAAACTCTGTGATGTCATGGAGACCTTTGACCTCACAGCATCAGAAGAGGATCTTCATTTGCACCAGATGAATTAATGATTGGTGTATGTAAACTTATGATCCCAACTGTATAAAATGAATTGCCTAAAAGTTATTCAGATGTTGTGAGAAGCAAGTGAATTACAATTTACCTCTCTTTTCTCTTTTCTTGTTTTGGCTATTTAATTTGAGCAACATCCAGTTTGTTTCAGTAAACTACTTTTCATTGCATGTAATTAACACTGCAATCACCACAGAATGGATTAATCTGGGAACAGCTCTAGAACTCTGTGATGCTGTGTGGTTTACAGAGAATCCCAAGGCAGCGCTGTTAAAAAAGGAAATTTTATTTTAAGAATTTCAGCTTTTCTGATCATTTGTTTATCGCAGCATAACTTCAGAGAGGATTTTTTTTTGCTTTGTTTTGTTTGACAACATTAAAGCAAGTTGCACATTTCTCATGCTAAAAAGCAGAGACTTTTCTCAGTATTAATAAACCTAACCTGCTTTGGGTTATTTCATGTTAATTAGAATGATAGATTTACATATTTTCATGAAACACCACCAGGGAACCAGAAAGAAATCCAGTAAAAAAAAAAAAAAAAAAACTGATGGCAATGATAGATTCTTTTATCAATATGAGCGAAAGGAGTGAAAAAGCCAAAACATGCCCAGGGATATTTTTAACCTCTGTTCGTATGTCATCACAGCTTCTTATTTTCTTGCTAAACTTTGCCACAGCTGAACAGATGCATGCACAGTCACAGTCCAACTCTGCAGCAGCTTGTAGCTCACAGTTGTTGCTGTGAGTCATGATGGAAGCTCACAGACCTAGAAGGACTTTTAATCTAAAGATGATTTATCATTTCCACATGTTCTTCTAATTTGGAAGAGCTAGTTCACTGTACACTCAGGTTGAGCACATGTCACCTACTGAGCAGTCACGTCTTCACTGTTGTGCAGCCATTTCATTTCCCTTGTCAGACATTTTAAAAGGGGAGACTGAAAATCAATTCAGACCAAAATCCTTAGATGCTTCAAAACTCAAAGCAAATATCAAAGCTGAAGCAGCAATGGCTCTGTTCACATGGATCCCTGCTAATTCACATTTACATTTAACATTTTAATCTGTCCACAGATATCGCATAACAATTACTCATGGCTTCTTGTTTCAAGTAAACAAGTAGTCATGTTCAAGGACTGAATTTGTAAATCCTCCACAAAAGTTAAAGAACAACCAAGTAACGACTCAGTTCTCCATTACAGTCGCTGATCATATGACACATTGGAGCAGCTTTTACAGCTAAAGGAGAAATATGATCAAACAACGTGAACGACGCGAAGGAGAAGAATAAGTAAATTTTTTTGACATTTCAATACTAAATGGCAAGTTGAAAATTATTTTCTTCTCAGTAATTTCATAATAATAATTAAAAAAATCTCAATTGGCATTACAGCATTCAAAATCTTACAATTACTGACCAACTTTTTCTATGCATCTAATGATTTTCCTTTAGTCATGACCTCCAATCACTAAAGCCTTCTGAGTGTTTCAGATTGGAAGGCCTCCTTACCATCACCCTAAGTTTGAGCTCTCTTTACTCGTTGAGCTCTTTGAAGTTTGGAGCCCTCCAAAATGCTAAACAAATGAACATGTTGATTAGAATAAGTATCGCTTTATGTCTAACCCTGGCAGGTTATGGGTAATTTTGGCCTTAGCTGCGCATTAGAAGCAAATACAATAACTTCATTCCAAACAACACACAATGACATCGAATATTTCTTATTTAAACAAAAATTTTAGGAAAACTGATTAAGAGCTGCACCGAGTTACAGTTCATTTTGAGGACATGTTGGCAGCCTCAGGATATCAGACCCAGATAAAAACATCCAGAGATGATCTCAGTCCCAGTGCTGATGAGTAAGATGTGACTGTGTGCAGCTTTTTAAAACGGAGCAAAAGAGAGAAGACAGGCCAGACTCTACCGGTTCGTAATGACATTCTCAACTCAAGTGCACATAAACAAAAATTGTATCACACACGTATTTTCTGCAATAATTTTCTGTTCAGAGGTCATGCATGCTGTCACTGCACAGCGCTAGTCTTTGTTTCAGAGTGTTTTCAATCAGACCAGATCTTGGGTACATTCAACAAAACGTTATAAAGACAGAAGAATTTGTTCTTGGCAATATAAGCAAACAAAAAATACATTAATTTTTTTATTTTACTATATGCATACAATTATTTTATGCATATAATAAAATTAATTCAAGGCTACCGTCATCAAGGTTTACTCATATTCCACTACCTGCAGCATCCCTCCTATACACATGCAAGCCATGCATCCACACTGAGACACACACACACACATTTACACACAACAGGTGCGAGAAAGAAAAGGAGAAGGGCCTGTGAGGAATACGAAGAGTTCAGTGATAATAAATTAGAGGAGTTCGCTCTGTGGCAGATCGGTGGTTCCCTCTTATTATCGCTAATTAACCTCAGTGGAATTGAGCCACCAAGCACAAAGGGATTAACGCAGAGAGGCATGATCTTTGTAAGTGTGTGCTGTATTCATCCATGTGTGTGAGAGATCTGGCTGTGGGCTCACTGCAAACCAGCCAAACTTCAAATAACCCAGAACCAGGTTCAGCCGGATTCCAGCCGTTTTCACACACAAACTCTCGGGCTGCCGTTTCGCTTCCCGTCTCATGGATCCACGCTGACAGTTGAAACTAAAAGTTGACATACGCCGCATAACAAACCAAATAGCCTTTTCTTCCTTGCTGTGTGTGAAATATATCAAATTGCGCAATGCCAGAATAATAATAGAGAGTTTTTGTATTACTTTAATGCTTAAGCAATTTGGGAAAGCCCAGATAATTATTTACCAAACTTCAACATCTCAAACTTACTCCTTCCTTTTCTGATGGATCAAAAGAAATTAGCAGAATGTTTAATTCAAGGTGTTCAGGTAGGAGATAGATTCTCTTACATAAAGATGGATGAGTTTTGGTGTGAAATTTCCATTAAAACCTACACAAACACACAACCAATTTAACATTTATCTAAAATTAATAATAATCAAGCATCACATTAAATATGCAACTTTGCTAAAAAAAAAATTACTTTTTACAAGTTTGTTGAAGCTGTTACTATGTTTGTGACATCATGGTGTGAGACAGATAATCTGTGAAAAAAAAAATAAAAAAATCAAGCTTCTCTTTCTTCTCCCAGTGCTAACTAGAAACAACCAGTCATAGCCAGGAGGAGTGTCTTAGTGCTGCCAATTGTGTTTGTGTATGTGCTACTAATGGCAGAGAAACAACTTACTGTTCCAGGAAAACTGTTTACCCGTCGTCATCAGTGGCCATGCTAACTAGCTAGAACAATTCTTGTATCTTTTTGTTGCCTCTTGAGCGTTCGACTGGTCAGTAATTAAGTTCCCTTTTTTCCTTAGTTTCTGAACCAGCATTTATTCTGTTGTTAAGTTTGGGGTTAGGCTCCTAGAGTTGCTAAGGTTTAGTTCTGTTTATTTCACCTCTTTTATGGGCCCTCATTCATCATTCATTTAAAAAAATTAATAATAATAATTTTAGATTTCAGTTCAGAATTGGATAAATAAAATACAATTTTTAAACTGTCCGCAAGACTAACTAGCTTGGTCTGTCACACTTGCTTTTCTTCATAGATACAAGTCGTGTGTTTGTCAGGTTCCCATTGCCGAGGGTGATGTGTTTGAACTAGGCAGCCTGTTAAAGTGCCTGATTAGACCTCTGTTTGAACAGAACAAGACAGAAACCTATCAGCACACAACAGGGACCAGCCAGTCGTTGCAATAGCTCATCTGCACTGCTGCTTCTGCACCTCGCTGCCGAACACGAAGAGACACATTGGCAGAGAAAGTCGCACCCACAAAAACCAGCAGGACTTTGCCTGTGAAACATTTAGCCTTTCTCCCTTGGAGCCACAGATTACCATTCAAATTACAGTGGGATTCAATTGATGATGACCTTCCCAGGGTGCAGCAGGTGTGGTTGACTATGGCAAGCAGCTGGCAGGCACCAATATAGCAATCTTATTCTTTGCTCTTTTTTTTATTGTTCAGAGTTGGGATATTACTCTATCTAATCACATTGTAGCTTCGAATAATATTCTCTGGTTTCCTCATGGCTGAGAGATATACTTTGGAAAAGCTGTCTCTTATTTACAATGATCCTTTTACCACAGATAAAGAATCTGTGATTCCTCAACAGCGTGTGGCAGCAACTACAGAGGACCGTCCAATGAGTGTTGCCTTGCCATTAAACAAATTCAGCAAAGACATTAACAAAGATATTAGATTAATTAAAAGTCATGACACTCAAAGAAAACCTTCCTTTCCTGGCCTTCCTGAAACAATTAAATGATTTTCAGTTTCCCTTTTATGCTTAAAGCTTAAAACACCAGAACAAAGCAATGCAATCCCACTGACCAGGAAACTCACTTTTATGAGAGCGGTCGTTAAACCTACTTACCTGAACTTACAGCAGTCCATTTGGAGAATCTTGTGACCCTAGTGCAAAATACGTCACAAATAATACCTGCCTGTACTTATTTCCACAGCTCAGTAAAGGTAGGCTAGGAAAAAAACACATTTTCCTTACACTCCATTGCTTACAACGCTAAAGCCTTGCAACAAACAAGATTTGTCACATTGTTATAATTATCAATAAAACTCACCTGAGTGTCCACAGCCCCACTCAGGTCTTGAGGTTCTCAATAGACCTCAAGACCTGCAAACATTTCACTTTACAACAAACCATTTAAACTTTGGCTCTAGTCTTTCGATCAGTTGAGTCACAACCTCAACCATGTATGACGGCCTGCCACTAATTACATATTCGAGTACTGGCGTCCTCTTTTTCACAAGAAATGATTTACAAATATCTGGCTTCCTCCTTTAGCAGTCAACATACTCGAGTGGAAGGCATAAACATTCAGCAACTGCCTGACGTTTTCTTCTACAGGTAAAAGTCATCATCCGTATGAGAGTTTGGGAAACAAAAATGCAAGTGAAAACAAATTTTTAAAGGTCTTTTACACATTAAGCAACTTTGACAAAGCTTAGGTTTGTGTAAAGTTTAAAGAAAAGCTATAGATCATACCAAAGCCCTAATAATTTTTGTTATGTGTGACATAGATATGGTGAGCAGTGACAAAATGATGGATTGTTTGTTCTTGTAAATTTAAAAAAGGCAAACATTTCACGATGCCTAAAGTAAAACTTATTTGCTGATCCAAATTGCCTTTGCATGCACATTCATCTTGAGTGACTGGGTCTGACATATGAGGTAATGAGTTGAAAACTTTTGATCACTTGGCTTTCAATTAGGATCGGGCGGTAATGCAGTAATAAAGCATATCATGGCATTCGAAACTAGCAAGTCACTATAAACACATCTTCCAATTGATTTTCTCGCCAACATCTGCAGCTCTCCCGTTATCTTGACTTCACAGTTTGTTTGCTCTAAGATCAGCGCATGAGAATAATCTGGCATTTACCCCTACATTTAATAAAGAAAAAAGCAAACTGATGCATGTTTATGCTAACAAGAGGCTTGTGGAATCCTTTCATAATAATATAAAGGCAAAGCAAGCGGAAATGCCTAAAAGTTGTTAGCGATGCATTTTATTTATTTATATTTCCTTTTAGCTCAATTTAATATTATGCTGATAACATTCGTCAAGACTCTTGGTCATGGTAGAGAAATGTGTCCAAATATATCTAAGGGTTGCGTACGCCACAAGACTGAAGTTGATGAAGGTCACAGTTCCCTTTCTCTCTCAGGGAAACCATTCCCACTCTACAGTTTTGCTCCACATGCTTAGCTGGAAACTATTCAGACCTGATAATGTTAATATGATGTAGAGTTCAGCAAAATGTTTTCAGATGTGACATATTGATACTTTAACATCATTTATTGGTACATCACTTTGTTCAATGATGCAGTAGCAATAAGAAACCACTATATGTTCCACATTTTTTCTGAAAAAGCTATATGAACTCTTACATTACAAGCCTAAACAGAATAAAAAAAAAAGAATGGTTTTAATTTTGGGGATTGATTTTTGGCTATTGTCTGCAGAACATAAGGACACTGGAGGAGTTGTAATGAGTTTTCCTTGTTGGCTTCTTCTATTTGACTGTAGTCTAGACCGGCAGCTAAAGTGACTGAGAGTGGAGAAGAGACAGACAGTCTGTCTCTGTCAGCATGCTCTGTTCCCCTCTCAGCAATGACCCTTCACATTTAATCATTCTTAGAGAGACCCTTTAACCCTTCACCACGGGTTCGTACCTCGGTGCCCTTCTCACCTCTGCAGGCACACCCACGCACGTCAGTTCCCCAATCTGCCAATCCGTACACATAATCCTGCTTTTTTCTTTCCCCTTCCTTCTTTTCAATCGCCTAATTTCTGATGCTAAGAACATAATTAAGTGTAATCTACCAAAATGAAAGCACTAGCAGGAAACAATGACGTCTTTTCCTTTTTTCCAGAAGCTTCAGCTGTAATGAATGTAAAAAAAAATCACAATGCGAGGAAATTTGTGTGAGAGTGAGTTGAATAATGGCACCTGTTAAATGATAAGGGAATTTTTTGTCTTTTAAAAAAAATGATCATAATTAGCCGGAGTTGCAGGGGTGGATAAATATGCTAACGGCTGTTGTTTTGCTTATGTAACAAAATGACTTTGGAGAGAAGGAGGAGGGACAGTGTGATGAGGGCCAAGCGTACCGAACAGCACAGTGATTGAATGTAGAGGGGGAAATAATCACCACACTTTGTTCAATTTCAGCCTTTACAGGTCATTTAAAATTTTATCTGATGTTACTAATAGGCACCAGGCAATGGACGGGGTACTAATTTGATTGAATAATGAGAATAATTAGGTTTAAATAAAGAAGGGAAAAACATGGAGTTGGTGAAGAATTGCTGTGCCTTCTATTTTGCAGTGCATATATATTTCTCATTGCCTCTGGAACCAGGCCTTTTGACAAGAACTTTCTCTTTAAATAATATCTCCAAAAACGGCACTTATCAAAAAGCAAGAGCTTTTTGATAAGTGCCTGACCTGAAATAGACCTTGTGTGACCTGAAATAGAGCAGAATGTTTCTGAGATAAACTACGTACAAGGACAAACAAAAGTATATGTTTTTTTTTTTTTTATCACCAAACTATGGAACAGGATTAATTTTACCCTCACACATCAGGCATGTGTTGAACTTTAATTCTCTGAGAACACCACACATTTTCTAAATTTATTTTAAAAACCAGCTTGGTTCGGCTCCATTTCGGAACCTGTCCTCATTTTTATTCATTTGCTTGTAGACTCCAGCTGTCAGAATGCCATTGTTTTTTTTTTTACATGAGTAATTTCTTGTGAAGATGTGCTTGCTAAACCTGCAGTCAATTAGCTAAAGTCAGGGTTACATTATCCAGTTCTTGACTGTCTGAAAAATCTTTTGTTGTGAACAAATATGCAGTAATACCTGCTGTGAGTCTAAATTGGAGGCCTGTGGCTGTTGATGCACTGACAACGTACGACAAATATCAAGCAGTGTTAGTTATCATGCAGTGTGACCGCTGTTGTGATAGACATCTGTTTATTGATTATTCCACATTAGCACCCATAACTTTCTTTCCACTTATTTCTGGCCTGATCTTTTTGATTCTGCTGCAGTAACAAATCTTGTTGTCTGGCTAAACATTTGAGTCCTGTGCAATTTTGTCAGCTGTAGTTTTGAAAGAGTGTTTTAGTTTCCAAGCTGTGGCTGCCCGTGACTTGTGAGAGAATAACTTGGCAAACAGCTAATATGTAAATACTGTCTTTCAGCCAGCTGACCAGAAATGCACAGCAACAAGCTGCATGGAATTTTTTCCATACAGACAGAAAACCCTGCCTCTTTATCTGCTGTCTCATTGAAAGAACTTCACTTTAAACTAAAGGAACAAGACAGAAAACCACATTTTTAATCAGAACTTTTTAAAACTTTGGCATCCCTGGTACTACTACCCACCCAGTGCCAACCTAATTTTTGTATTTGTGTCCTCTGAAATGCTTTAAAACTTGTGCTAGCTCCCTATTGTAGATCCAGCAGCACACTGGAAAAACATCGTCACACAGCATCACCTGCGTATAAAGCAACTTTATAGCAGTTGATCATTTGATTGATGAATTGGTTTAAGAGAGATTTTAATTAAAAAGAAGTGACGACAAAACAAAAACAATCAAAGTGGCTAACAACGTTAGTGGAAATATCCTGGAAATATAAACGCGTTACAAAACCAAATCAGTCTGAACTCATAAAGAAAACAAAAGGTTATATGAACTGTGAGTGCAATATTAACAGTGGGCCCTCGCCTATCACCACCAGCCACAGGCAAACAGAGGATGATATTGTGTGCCAGCTGCAGCTGCTCAGAGGAAGGCAGCTTGCTTTTTGTATTTCCCTTTCATCACTAAGAAAAAGAATCCGATGCTGGTTGCCAGACACCAAATACACTCTTGTTTCTGTGAGTTCTTTTTCACCCGCAGCGCATTCTCCACCCATGCCTGTCCCTGCACTTCATCTCCAGCATACTCGTCCTCCGTTCTCCACTCTGCATATATCCTCTACATGCCCCCTTCCATCCCTCCCAGTGGACATCCTAGCTGCCTTTTGCTGGGATGACCAGTACCTCCATGCTTTACAGCGTGGAGGTACTGTAAAGCATCTATCTTTACAGTACCTCCACGCTGCTTTTCATTCTGGCAAACTGCATAGATGCATCTTTCATCTACGAAGCAGACTGACCTATATTCTCAGGCTGGCCCCATGCAGCCGTAGTTGTAAGCTTTGTCCTGCTGCTTTTGCCCTCAGCCCAGGCAGCAGCCGTGGGTGTGGTGCCCAGGCAGAATTAGAATGGGCACTGCATTTCACAGACTCCCCTTTGAAGAAATCTATCTCGCCTGTCTCGGGCCTGCTGGATTTAAAAGCTGAAAATTACCAAACTAAATCACATCGCAGAAAGAAACAGAGAGAGAACAAGTACCACGACCGCACCAATATGAATATTTCAAAACTGTAGTTTTGTGAAGGAGTTGCTCTATTAAATACTCTGCGCTTCTGAATATAGGTCAACGCCTTTCTCGGAGAAAGTGGCCCAGTTTACCTGTTTTTTTTGTTTTTTTCTTTCACAGAGATAATTGCATGCTCCAATATGGTTCAACTAATTATTGCTTGTTAAAAAAAACTTCTGTAGACTCATAAATACACAGTCAAAATAGATCAAACAGAGCATAAAGATGTGTCAGTAATGAAGCTAATTTGCTAATCAAGAATGCATTTCTTATTAGCTGCTTGTTGCCCTTGACCCACAATTGGTTGCATATAAATTGTTTTGGGGTTTTTTTCTGTGGTAATTTATATGCAACCATACTTGCAGTAATCAAGGTCAGTGGGTCGGAGTTTCTCTGCATTCCTGCTGACACAGTAAGCATCCGCAATATCTTAACATACAGACTGATATTCAGACGTATTTGTAAAGAGTACAATATAAAGGACTCATAGGATTTCAACAAATGCATATGATGTCCACTCATACACACATTTAGAGAAACCATCATACCTTTTGTATCCATATTTTGTTGGACTGAATTAGTCACATTTTATTTGATTTCTTTTTTAGGGATTTTATGTGACAGGCCACCACCAAGTAGTGAATCATCGTGTAGTGAAAGCAAAATAAGAGGGTTTTTTTTGTTTTTAAGCTCTTTTGTCTAAAAAATGTCATGTACAATTGTATTCAGCTCAACTGAGTCAACATTTTATAGAGACGTCTTTTGCTTTGTCGTTACTTCTTTTTAGAATAGGTTAACCAAAGTCAGACTGGATTTCTGGGATCTACATTCAGTACATACATTTTCAAAGAGTCACAGATTCTCAACTGGACTCAGGTCTAGACCGCCTGGACCTTAATGACACATAAAAAAGGCTACAGTCTTTTATATGTACTGTAAAAGACAGTACATATTCATGTACTGTGTCCACGATTCATTTTGTAGCTCTTGGAGTGATTTTGTTCAGCCTTTGATCGCAATTCAAGAAAGGCACAAATTTCACCCACTAGCAAAAACTTAAATAAAAAATCAGGGTGAGCGAAGCGTAGTTGGCACAGCACATAGTATTATCATAATACATTGGGGCACAGACTTTAAGTCCAGGTGATTTGATAAGTCCAGCTTGAGCACACATTGCACATTTGGCTACATAAGAAGTATTTTTGAAGAAGGACATAGTCATCCCATTCTTTTTGATGAGTACACAGCAATTTTGTAGATTAAGAAGAAACAAAACAATAGATCTAATTATGTTATATTTTTTTAAACTAGGCAAACATAGTAGACCCTTTTTATGTTTTGGATCTTAAGTGATTTGAAAATTTTTATTTAAATGGACTACTGTAGTAATTTCATTAAAATATTTGCCATTTATCGTTGGCCAAGCAATAAAAGTCATAATGTAACTTGTTTTAAATAAAGTCTAAAAAAGGTTGGACACCACTAACCTAAACTGTGGCATTGTTGCTTTAGATGTACGTTTAGGATCATGATTCTGTTGGAACATGAACCAACATGTTCCAACTGGGGGATTTTGTGCTCATTGTGGTAAAGTTTTAGGCTGCACATAACATATTTCATCAAAATGAAATGCAAAAGGTATTAATTCTTCTGCAAGGTGACAATAAAACAGACGTATCTTTGTTTTTTTGTTTTTTTAAGATGTCATTGCCATTGTTTTGGCTTTTGTCCAATTTCTCATCCATCAAAACAAACAGAAATTTCCTCAGAATCCCAAGTCTTTGGAAAATATGAGAACTGCACATGGTGGACATTAGTGAGCACAAGAGTTTTAAGATATCATAAGTCATGCAGGTAAAGAGGTGGTACTTCTGCATGCAGATATATATTTAATGTTATTCAGAAGCATCGAGGATTTATTTGAAAACTGCAAAAATACGAATTACTTCTTTCAAAGGACTAATTTAATTATCGCAGCATCTGCATCATGATCCATATCATGCAAAGTAAGCAGGGAAGAGACAAAGTAAAGAAAGAGCTAATCCAGTGCTTGGTTCTCTGAGAAGTAATTTGTTTTGCAAATATAGTCGCAGAGCTGCTGAGTCACGGTTGTTCCCACACCCCCAGACAGTGACCTCTCTTTCAGCTGTGGACAGGTGCCTGCCCCTTCCCTCAATGGCAAGACCCTTACTAAAAGTGTCTCACACACACAGCATATCTGCATGCATGCAAACACATTGGGAGACTTCCGGGTTATTGGGTCACTCTTACATTCACAGGCCAAGCTGTCATGTCAGGCTTTATTAAGAGCCGGACTGTCTGGAAGATTTAATTAGCGTGGCCGGGCCGAGGCGAGTCCCCTGCGCAGGTTTCTGCTGAGGTCTAATAATTTGTCTCTGACTGGAGCTGGGCCACGCTCGGTTAAGAGCTGGCAGAAGCGACACAGATGCCAAGTTTTCCCAGTCTGGATGTTGCATTCCAACAGCGGCCAGATACACACAGCAAATAAATTTTAATCATAATACCTGATCCAAAGTAGAAAATTATTTAACCCCATTAAAGTTCCTGACACGGGAGTATGTAACGTACCATATGCTAAAGGTTTTTAATGTCAGACAATAAAAGTATCTGTTCTTCTCGTTATAATACGGTGTAACATTTTTAATCATATTATATATACCATTAAGGACAAGATTGAACCAGTCACTGCTATTATGAGTGATCTATCTGAATGAATAACACTTGGTTCTCCAGAGACAACTTTGTCTTTGATGTGGCTGCCAGCCCGCTTGTTGGATGACTGATCAGCTGTTTCTGAAATGGGAACAAGAGCCTTTCAGGGATTTCAGCTCAGCAGCCACAGGCAGATGGTGTTTTCTGCACACACAAACATGCGCGCAAGGATAGATGTACTGTTCCAGAGAGCGTAGAGCTTACATATGTACCACATGCATGTACAAGCACTTACACTTGCAAATAGAGAGAAAGTCAGTTATCCTAACCTACCCTGACAGATTCACCTACATTGCAGCTTTCATAAGGCGCTACAGGTTCAACACTGCTAATTAAAAAGAAAAGAAAGGGAAGGGGCCCTCTTATAGGTTTTAAATTACTCTGTAAAAATTTCATTAGGGAGACGAGCAAATGAAATGGCAAAATGGTTGTGTAGACTCTGTGGCAGGACGGCTCTAACAGCCTGTTATGTTGTGAGCTGTTGGACGTCAGAGACCATTTTCTGTTACACATTAGTATTTCACAGACACGCTTGCACACACAAACACTGACATACCATACACAGACGTGGATTGTTTCCAAAATACATAGTCAACTTTGTCAACACGAAAATCGACAGCTAAAATGGTGTTATTCACAACTCTTTGCCAGCTTGTCCCACGGCGCTTCTTCTGCAGATGCACCTCAGTTTACAGACGAACACCTGAGAACACAGAGCAGGCAGCCATGCAGATACGGTACAGACGGGTGATATTTGCAAACTTGCCTGCTTGTTATTGTATCCACCCACAGGCATTCTAGCAGAGCAGTAATAGGCTTTTATCTGTGTCAGATATCGCGAGTCACATAACGTCAGGGGTGCCTCCGGTCACTAGCTAAGGGGCTTAGCCAGCTGGTCGCCTGTGACCTGTTAAACAGCAGATAAGCCCTCCCAGCGCAACACCTGGTGATCTTTGAGCATGCTACAGAGAAGATTAAAACTGTTGTAAAACTTTCAGAAGTGTGAAACGGAAACTACAGTGCGTCAGAAGTCAAGCTGAAGTTGGATGAAAAATGTGGCGGATGACTAACTAATGGCGTGACTCGGAAAAGCATACTTTTTGTCTCTGCCATCAGGCAGACAGACCTGGGTTGGGATATTGATTTTAAAATGGAGGATAATGGACTAATCAGACAAAAATGGAGCTCTCATGGTGAATGTGTGTATGGTCACTGGGGGATAGTTCAATATTATAGAACGAAATGCATCTATATTCAAAGAAAAATCCATACAGTAGGGGTCCTAATGGGAGCACATTGACGGCCATCCGCATTTCTGTGCTCATATTCAGAGTGGAGCGGAAGGCCATGATCCCCAAAGTGTCCAATCCAATTTAGACATAGGGATGTAGGAAAGAGACGGCGTTGGTGTGAGCCTGGGCTGGCGTCCCGTCCACCAATTATGCCGTGTTGCTCGCTGATGTTACTTAAACTCACTTTGCTGCGATAGCAAATAAACAGCACAAATCCAAAAGCTACTTGAAGATTTTAAATTGAGGAATTATTTGAGGATATGGTAGCAAGAAATTTCTTGGGATGTTTCTTGTGCTTCCAAAATCCATCATAAAAAAAAAGCTGGCGATAAGGTTTCTAAAAACAATCTAGACTATGTTTACAGAAAATGCCAGCTAGATTTAACTTTAAACTATTTTTCCTTCCAGTCTCATTTACATTTTACTCAAGATTGTCTACATGGAGATGGAGTAATTTATTCCTGTTACTACAGTGTCTGCTCCAGTTTTGAGCTGAGGATGCCATTGTGGCACGACTCGCTCTCCACCGTTGTGTGCGGAGCAACTGAAGGTGTCTTAATGCCTGCGGCAAACTGGCACACTCAGCAGATGGGAGAGAGACTGATCCCTGGTTTGTTGACAGTGCACTTAAACACGCATGTCTGTGTATGTGTGAAGAACCTCACATTATAAACCATCTCCGGTGAGTAGTAAATAAATCATAAACAATTCGTTCATTTCTCGGATCGTGCCTCCTTTGTATATGCTTGAGTGTGGCGGACGGAGAATTTCCAGAAGCTTTGCACCTCAAGTATGGAGGTTAATACGTGGATAAATTATTTACTTTCGTCGGAAGCATTTTCAATCTGTGTTGGCGAAAGAATAAAAATGGAAATGTGCTCAATGGTAGGAAGATAAACACAGGTGTGTTATTTTGGACAAATGAAATTCACGTCTCCATCTGATATAAGGACAGGGGAAGTCACGCAGACGGGGCGGTGGAAACCATGACGGGGAAATAAAGGGATGACGTCCGTCATGAATGTTTCATCAATCTCTCAGAACTGTGAAGGACTCATCAGACCCAGAGGGAGGTCGCTGGCCTTCCTGCCACTCCCTCCTGCTCATCTGCTGGCATCTATTTTCCTCCTCTTGCTCTCTTTTACGCACACATACATATACAAGAGGGTCACACATGAGCGTAGACGGAATGAGCTGCAGCGCTATCATCATCTGACTTTTCATTTACCAGCTCTATTAGCCCCATTACCCTCTCAGCCAGACCCTCTGCTTGCCCTTCTGCTCCCTTTTCACAGGAAAACCACGATTATCACTCTGAAACTCATCCATTTCAAATGTATTCAGCTGCTTCCTGCGACTTGGCTGAATATGTTAGAAGCCGGCTGACGTGTCTACTTGCTGGCTGGCAGCCTGTCTACCCACTGAAGCTTGCTGGTGGCTACCTGGCCTGTTGTTATTTAAGGTGCCTAAATGATGAATTCTGCCGGCAGACGGCTTGGCCGGCCGGCAAACATCCCTCCGTGATTTGATGCGTTCATTTCTGTCACCACTATACCCCGAAAACAAGAGCTGCTTGTATCAGACCATGGTCCAAATCACAGAGACACATACCATACCAATACACACACACACACACACAAAAAAGATTATAACTAATTATGTTTTGTGATCCTTCAAGTAGATCAAAGCAAGTCGGTATCAAATTGGTCACATTCATTACCAGCCATGTTTAATGCATAGCAGATATTCTGAGGCAGCACGGTATGTTAATGAAGTGAGAAGAACGTTAGAATAAAGCTAATTAAAATTCAAATGCATGTGTGTATGTAGGGGGTGGGAGGGCCGACGACCGTGTTTGTTGAAATACCCTGGCATGTAGCATGTCTGCTGTAGTTAACTTTAAATTAATCATGTGTAATTAGTCTGAGTGCACTGAAGGACAACCATTGGGTTAGGAATAAGCCACCAACTATCACAACTGTGAGAAAACGGCCTAGTGTTACCAAGCAGGTCAAACGGCTTACTTAAAAGAAAAATAATAAATAAATAAATAAAATAATTAGTTTTATTTTTTAGGCATGTCACTTAAGGTCATTATGAAAGAGAATGAAAGAAACCAAAATTTAAATGAATCACGTTTGGTTGTGATTGGAAGTAACAGTTTCAAGAACTGGACTTCTGAACGAGTCCAGACAAAAAAACACTCTACAAGAACCGGTTCTCGATTCCCATCCCCAGTGTGGGAGGTGGCCAAAGGAAATCCACTTTTCTTTCTCTGACTTATCCAGACTCTGTGTTTCTGTTGCAACCTGCCGATGACACGCCTTCAGTCTTAAAACGCCCTTTTTGAAGCCTCACCGTGGCGCGGTACCATTGATCAGTGGTTAGGCGTTGTCTGGGTCTCATCATGTCAAAAGGTGAACAGCGTGATGAGGAGATCTGTTTAAGTGTCAATTCAGACTGAAGCAGGACATTTATTTGTCAATTTGTGGTTCAAACACCTGTTGTGAAGTTTAAGCTCAATGTCATAAAAGCAGCAAGAGGCAGAAAAAGTAGAGAAACTATGAACAGTTGGATATTTTGCATTCATAAGCTTAGAGGTCACACTAAGTTAACCAGTAAATGTTATTGTGCATTTTAGGTTCATCTTGAAATTTCACCTAAAATATCTGTAACTTTCTGTGAGTAATGTAACTTGAAACTCCGCCCTTTTATTCTGTCTCAGAAGGAATTATTATTTCAATCTAGCCAAACAGGTAGAATTGTGAGAAAGTAATTACTTTCTTAATCTGGATTTTTGTTTTTCATTTCATTTAGTCGTTTTTGGCTTGTTCATGCCCGTTCACTGGTAGATTGTTATAGAGGAATAGGGGCTTTAATATTTGTTGTATGTGGGACACAGGGCATGTGTTAAGTTGCATCACATAAATAAGGATGAGAAGACAAACTCTAAAACAATGCAGTTAATGCAATGTTTTCAAAACACACTGTCAGCTTTTTCCTCCTCCTGAAGATCAGGCGAGTTCAAAATAGTTTCAGCTGTTGTGGCTCAGCTGCGTGTTTACAGTGTAAATCAGCAATACAGAAAATACAACTTTTCAAGGTAAACAGCAAATGAAAATGACCAAGAAGAATTTGTACAGGACATTGTGCAGCTGAGATGGAACAGTCCAGAACTATAGGAATATAATTGTTGCCTTAATTTTGCCTTAATTCACTTCTCTGGTTCTACAACTGAACATGTCCTTCAGATTTCTGGGTTTTTGGAGAATTGTCTAACAAAGCTTCAAATGCTAAAAGCTAAAGTGAAGCATTCACATGCAAATTAGTATGAACAGAAATGTTGAAAGCTTGTTTGTTCACAAGCAAACAAACAAGGTTAAGTATGCAAGTGCAACAAGTTCAGCTGTTCTGCTGACTGTCAATACAAGAAGACCACAGAAACATCCGGACTTTCTTTGTCTGAACATTTGTAAGATAAAAAGAAAAACTCAATTCCTCTCTGGAGGCTTGGAATCTCTTTTTAAAAACATATTTAAAAAAAGTGGAATATTTTACACGACAGAAAGTGCTTTGAAAGACACCACAGGTGCTCTTTAATGTACAAAGAACGAGTCTGACGGAAGCTGGAGATCAATAATGAATTAAAGGCCGCTGCAGCCGCTTTACACTAAAATGACTCTGGTGGTAAAACTAACGTGTCTTTATTTCATCCTAAGAGCAATTTTTTATTATTTATTTACATACTTCAATGTATTTGTAAAATGCTTTCAGGTGTGTTTGATGGCAATCGTTTGTGTAAATGTTGAAAGTAATTAATCTGTTTAATTTATATGATAGATTTTTGGGTGTTTAGTTTTCCCACAAAACACATTTAAATACTTTTTAGGTTTGGTAAGAACAGTGCAGAGTTTTATTTGCAAAATGATTAAAATTGACCAGAAGTGAACAGTATTGCAGCATTCTTGTTGTTAATATTCTGATGCTGCATTTTGATGCTAAATGAAAACCAACAGTCCTAAAAGATAGAGGCACACAATAAGTTAAAATGATTTGATTTTTAATAATTATAGAGCACAGAAAGAAGGAGGGAGCATTTTATTCAGTTTATAAAGGATTCACTGAGGCCTATTAGCTCTGACTGATGTCTCTTTCAGATTAGTGCTGGAATTAAATTATCCATGCCCGTAGACATGGGTCTCCAAAATAGTTTTTAGTCAAAAAAAAGTTTGTAATGTGGTTATATTATCTCTTCTCTTTCAATTGCATTTAGTTAGATGAAAATAACATTTGTAGGAAGTGCTCGATATTGCGTGATTTAAGGAAATGGGGTAGCCAAATTGTTGGCAAAGCAGCTGAGTGTTTACTTCTGCTAGTCACTCAAAATAATTCCCATGACTCACTTGCTTTCTTGCTTGTTTCCACTTTCTCTGCTGGGCATTTTGCTTCAATATGTTTCCTTCTGCCTCTGCCTGCTTCCTGCTGTGGCAGAATGCATGTACAGGGGAAAAAAAGGATGTACATCCTGACTTCACATTTTGTCACTTTAAAGCCACATATTTTGTTTTATTGGAATTTTATGAGGTAGAACAGCACAAAGCAGGGAAAGGAAAAGAAAGATAAATCGTTGGCAAACTTTTTTTTTTAGAGATAAAATCTGTAAACCGTGGGTTGTATTTTTATTCAGCTGCCCTGAGCAATATTTGGTCAAACTAAGCTTTCTAAGCCTTTTGGTCTGTGTCTCCAACCATCTCATTTTGAAACCAATTTTATGATTTTAGAATTTGAAACTCTAAGACATGAATATGATTTGATTTAAACTATGCTATTGTAGCTTTGGAAGGATGTTTTATTCTGTTGTCCTGAATTATCCAGATTTATGAAGTGGACAACAAGCAGCTGGACTGTCAACAAGTTCCTTATCCTAAGCCATGGACCTCTGCAGCTATTCCAGATTTTTAATGTGTCTTTTGGCTGCTTCTCTCACTAATGTCTCCTCTGCCCGGTCTCAAGGGTAAGGAGGTCAAACATGTTGTGGTTTATTTGCAGCTTTGCCCTGGTCTTTATGGTGTTTTCTGTTCACTAATGTTCTCTACCAAACCTCTGAAATCTTCACAGAACAGAATAAAATCAAATGACCCGTGTTTACTAATTAGGTGACTCCTGAATTGCAATGGGTTATAATTATGGGTATTAAAGTAAGGGTTACAAAGGTAAAATCAAGTTAAAGTAAAATTTCTTATTTACAAAACAATAGGAAAAGTAATAATGTTCCCTCCACCTCTAATTTTGTACTTCTGTAGGTCTGTAGCTTAAAATCCCAATGAAATACATAGATGTTTATGATGGTAACATGGCCACATCCAGACAGGTATAAAAAAATATCTCTGGTCATGTCACTACCTAAAGGCCACAACATACTTCATCCAAAGTGCCAAATTCGGCTCTCATTGACATAGACGAGTGACAAAAATTGTGTCAGTACTTTGTTGCTGTGTTTTTTGCCATGTTTGATTCAGACAGCCATGTTGATGTTTCTCTTCTACTCATCCACTTCCATTATCTGGGTTTTGTATCCACAGGAGACAAATAATTTTGAGGAACATTTATTTAACACGGTGGCAAATTATGTACATTTGTGTGATTCTTCACTATAAGACTGGTGAATAGTTAATAATTCCTAGACGGAAACTGTAATGTTGTTGTTCATCACCTGAAGAAATGTGCAGCAATATCTCTCTGACTGCAAAACAAAAAAAAACGTGAAGAAATGGGAACTCCAGTGGGTAGGAGCGCAACGTCCACTGAAGCGGGAGCGGTGTCGTCCAGGTGGACTGCACCGTTGCATAAAAGGTTTGAGAAAACGAACGTGCTGAAACGTCACCGGACGATGCCTTCTCGGCTTCAAATTAAATATTTAGGATAAACGTCTAGCAGATTGAAGTGACCACAGGTACATAGAAGTCCCCTTTTTTGGTGAAACAAAATAAAGGTTTGCTTTGAGGGTCAGCAAAGTCAGTTGATTTGTTTTCTTGGTTTGTTTTTGTGGTGTTTGGCTCATGATTGTCTCCGGCATAGTAGCCCATTCCAAAGCAGACAAGGTCCCACAGCTATAGCTGTCACACATACATGACGAAGGACACAACATCCATGACCCAAGAGGTCATGAAAACAGAGACAACATCACTGCTCCCACTCAGTCTGAATATGAATCATGCATTGGTATATGGATCCGCAGACACGACTCTCGGGAGAGGAAGCCCTTGCCTGTTGCTTGACACTTTGGCTCTTCCTTTTCTGGCAGGAACCATTGAGATGCAGACCGAGGGGTATGGATAATGGATTGTTCCACAGTGGCAAAGTGCTCTGCACACTCTGCCGTCCCCTCAGACAGACACTCCTGCTGAGGTCTGCACTACACATCCCCTCTTTTCAAGCCCAGGGAGGTGCTGGCGAGGGGCCAACCATCGCTGAACGTGCGAGTGGTGGAATATACGCTTTGTGTGTGAGATTTTACTGTGTGGGAATGTAGGAAGCACTTGCTTGCCAAGAGCTATGCTTATTAATGCCCTACAGACTAAGTGCTCTCTTTTGCACTCTCCTCCTGCTCACATCCCCTTCTCTGCCAATCTCTCAAGCCTTCTGAGTGGTCATTGCAGAGAGAGAGAGAGACAGAGAAGGGAGGTGTTCCTGGGGTTGCTGTAATACACAAACAAAGCAGAATATGAGAACAAGCTCGCCAGTGGGCTTCGTCGAAGCGGAGCTCTCCCGTCGTCTCCCAGCTGCCGTCCCCGCTTGATGCTGCGCGTGATCAATATATTCTCACCTCAGAACTGTGCCTCAGATCGTCTCGCGCTGTTTGCCCCAAAAACACCATTCATAACTCATCAACTTGCACCATGTTCGACACTAATAGAATACAGGACCACTGCCAAGCACACCTGATTACTTCTATTCATACGCTCATTAAACACACAGCAGCATGAATGAGTCATAAACCTTCACACAGCCTGCAAGGGCTTTCTTTTTGTATCAGTGGGGTTTTACCAGAAGAACCCCACGGTTTTTGCTCACGGTGGAGCTGAAATTCTCTCACTCACCCAAAGTGCACACATGCACACTGATCTGACTCCATAACCTTCAAACAAGTAAAGAAAAACAGACAGCTTTCTGTGGTTTGCCTTTGTGCATGGGCTGAATGTTATTCCAGTAGTTCAGCTTACACAGGCTGAGATGGTCATAACTCTACTTGATCTGGTGTGTGCGTGCATGTGTGTGTGTGTGCACAAGGTGGCTGTGTAATAAGACACCTGGGACGAGGTGTAAAGAGGCCCATAGTTCCTTTCTGAGTGAAGGAGGGCAAAGAGACCGCAGCTAGTTTAAGCATATTTAAGGCGGTCATAAAGAGTACGTGGCCACTTCCATCTTGAAATATGGTCCAGGTTGAGTCCTGTTGTAATGTTTCGCTGGCTGTGCCTTGCTAATATGCTTCCTCTCAACCCCCATCATCATCCTGGATGTATGAGGCCGCCGTGCCACTTTGCCCTCAAGGCGCCCTCATCTGATTAGGGAGAAGAGGCTTTTGTGGCCATGACATCTGGCAGGGTCAGCCCGTATATTTGGAAGAATCTTACACAGAGAAAACAGAGAGAAACGGTCCGACCCGAAGAGGGGATGTGTAGTGAAAGAGACGCATGAATGCAAACAGACCCCAGTGCTGCAGCGCGGACCCCCTGAAAGAGGGGTCCTGTTTGATTTAATCCCAGCAATGTGCCCCGGACCCCGCGTGCACACAGATTTCACAGGCATTACGTGGGGCCGCTGTTTGCACTGAGGCTATAGCACAACGCAGAGGTAACCCACTGAGGATGCCAAAGGTTTGGATTTTCCCATGATAGCAACCACTCTCAGTGGATAGAGGGTGAGTAACCAGGAAGGAATCTGTCCCTTTCAATGGCCACTGAAAAGCGAAGCTGTGAAATTGTCAGAAATTTCTCTATGTGTAAACAGAGGCGCACGGGGAGAACCCAGAGACCCGCCTGGGCCAGACTCTTTGCTTCCCTGGACGCTTTCTCTGCTCCCTTTCTATCTGTCTCTGCTCCTCCTTTCATTTTCACAGCACACTCCTG
Organism: Brachyrhaphis terrabensis; assembly: GCA_903067065.1. Lineage (NCBI taxonomy): Eukaryota > Metazoa > Chordata > Actinopteri > Cyprinodontiformes > Poeciliidae > Brachyrhaphis > Brachyrhaphis terrabensis. The sequence goes on along the minus strand of CAEGAG010229760.1, from coordinate 6,994 downwards.
TCTCAAATTAATTTTCAGTCTGTCTGTCCCCCCTCCCACTGTGAACAAGTCCCACACTGTGAGGACATGGGAGCAGTTTTGCACACTTTTCTCAGATGGTATTAATTAGTTTTGAGCTTTTCTTGTCGAGAGACAGATGCTAAATACTTAATAAATAGCAAAGAACGTTGCAGCGTGTGTTTACCTCCCAAAGCAGAGTATTCTCTCATGATAAAGACCAAAGGAGGCAGCAGGAGAAAAGGACACCTGCCTGAAAGCCCCACGCCATGCCTTGGGTCTGACAGGAGTGCCCAAAAATGTGAAAGTGTTGCTCTAGTTTAGCAGGTCGAATCATCATCACATTTCTTTAGGGGAGCACGACCACACAGAAGAATTTCCCTGAAACTTTCTGCTGGTTGCTAAGAGAGGGCCTGAGCTGCTGTGAGCACGTTGTGTGAATGAGGAGGGGGTAACTAATGTCCTAACCCAATGACCACCCTCTCAACAGACTGCCCTTGTCCAGAGGGAAAAAACATTATGCTACTTCCTTAGTGTAATCAAACAGATTGACACAGAAAGGATGAAAAGCGCTAATACCCAACAAGTGTCGTCTAATGCATTCTTAAGTTAAAAAAATAAAAATAAATCAAGCAATGCAAAGGCATTTAAACACATGAATGTCACAAGAAAAGTGGGAACCATTGATCTCATTGCTTGTGTGCAGTATACGAAATAAGTGTACAACTTCTTTAAGTATTCCCTATACGAGTGCTCTATCAGGGTATATGTACTGTATAAATAAAATCACTGCATCTTCAATGGCAAAATCTGAAAGAATCATTAAAGGTTTAAGCAAGTAATAGCAGTGTGACATCTCCAAAGTGCTATTGGTCCATCACAGACACACTTAGGACAATTTATACATATCAATTAAGCAAACAGTCTTGTTCTTAAACTGTGGGAGGAAGGAGTACCCAGAAAGAAGTTGTGCATGCATGGGGGGAGCAAACTAATGCAGAAAGACCAAAAGCTGACTTTTAAACCCCAGACCTTCTTGCATTATGCAACAATGTGACTGACACCTCTGTGCAGTGACACACCAAACACAATAGTGCAAATATTTAGTTTCTAAATTTACTGTTAATTTATGTATTTAAGTAAACAGAAAAAAATACAAGGTATGCAGACCCTCCTCAATAAAGATGTACAAAAAGCCTCAAAGTAAATAAATCTTTTACGAGAGACAGCCTTTACTTTTAAGTATATTTCAGTAGTGGGCAGATCGCCTGATGACACTAATTATTTTTTGCCAAAATAACTATTAGCATAATTATACTTTTAATACTGTACACATTCTTTTATTAAGTCTGTCTGTGGAAGAGGAACAGGCCCAGAGCATCACATCTCCTCCACCATACTTAACAGCAGGCATGAGGCTTTTTTTTCTTCATCCTTTATTTTCATGCTAAATTCTCCTTACTGTTTGCTGCTAAGAGATTCAGTTTTCATCCCTTTCTCTAAAGCACATAGCTGCAATTAAAGTCATCGTAGAGTTTAGCAAACATCACTTTTTTTAATACCTGCGGTGGGATGGAAAACACTTTTTCCCTACCAAGCCACACAAATGACGGGCTAGCTTGTAGACAGCGTCTAATGGTTGTTGTGAAGACTGGGCGACTACAAAATGTCACACTTTGCTGCAGTTCTCCAACAGTGAGGTTCCTTACAGTCCTGCTCAGCATGTTTTTGACAGATAAATATGGGTTTTTCACCCAGCCAAGTTGCCAGTGAAGCATGAGAGTGTCTCTTGCCATATTTATGCCCCAGGGAGACAGAAAGTCATGGATTAATAATTAGAAAGTACTTTAAAATGGCCACTAAAATATAGAATGAAAAAATATTCTGTTTTTTTATTGTTAAAGTGACAATTATTCTCAATCATTGACAATAATTGTCAATGATTATTGACAATTATTCAATTGTCAATTCATTGACAATTGAATAATTGTCAATGAATTATTGACAATTATAATTCATTGATATGTTTCTGTTGTTCTGCAGCTTGACTGCATTAAAACAATGATATTCAAATGTGCAAAAGTCTTATCTGAAATATTTATACATGTTGTGTTACATCTCCACAATTTGAGGCATTAATGATTTGATAAGAAAATTACTTAACTTGATGATATGCTACGCAGACGCCGTCTTCACTGATGAAAATTCCACTCACCTCAGTATGCTGAATGCTTGCTTTGGCTCAAACTTACAACATCTCAACCTACTTTATCACTAATTCAGTAATAATTATTTGACAACTTGCAGGAAAACATACAGCACTGAAGTTTAGCACCCAGATATTAGACAATCATTAAATATAGAAAAATAAAACAGAGTTAGATGTCCACTAAAATCTACACTTGTTATCCCAATACACTTGCACTGCAGAAAATGAGGGGTAGAAAATTCAACTTGCATAATTAAATATGTGACTGAACTTGATTTTGAACAAAATACACTAAATTTATTAATGCTGAGTCAGATACAAGAAGGAACGCATGCATTGTAATTAAAATTTCTTATGTGGTCTAAAGCTCAGATGCAATCCTACTAGCAACCAACTACAGTTCAAAATACCATCTCTTCATTTACTTTTTACTGTAGCTTCTCATTTCTCTTCACAATTTTGCTTATCTGCCAGCAAAAAAGTGCTGAGCAGGAACCAGAAAATATCTTTGAGGTCGTATGAATCGAAGACAAGAAAGGGTTAGAGCAGCAAAACAATCAAGATACTTTTTACAACCTTGGATTTACAGAAATACATTATGGACGTAGATGATTGTTACTTTTTTTTATGTGTAACCTTCTGTCATAGATGGAACCATTAGATGGGGAAGCGCAAGCTGCACATTTATAGTAACTTCATAAAACAAGAGTAAAAAAAACAAAACAAAAAACATGTTTTGCTCAAGTTTAGAAATTACAGTGTTGCAACTGGAGCCAGACTTGAATCTTCACCTTTTATGTGTTCATGTTGTTGCTTACTTTGCTCAAACATAAAAAAAAAAAGAAATTTTCTGGCACCAGGGGGCTCAGTGGTACAGCGGGTGCACCCTGTACCGAGGCTACAGTCCTCAACGCTGCTGTTCCAGGTTCGATTCTCAAGTCTGGGCCATTTACTATCAACTACTAACAAATAAAATCCACTAGTGGCAAGAAAGTAAAACGAGACAAATAATTAAAAACAATAATTCTTAGATCACGGTAGACATGCAACACTGTGTTTGCTGTCACAAATGAACCTATTTCACTTTCTACTTATTGCAGTTTCAAAGGGTTGTAATTCCTCTGGGAAAAAAAACAAAAACATGTGAACTAACTGATAAACATTTTAAAAGATTTTAACAATTTTCTAGCCTTAGCGGTAAATAGAAAAGGACCACAACAGAGAGGAAGCACACACCTTATCAATTTTTTGGATAAGGTGAAGTCAATGTTTAGCACTGTGCAGGCAGCGTGCCTTTCCTCATGCACTTAGCGCACTCTTGCACGCAGACACAAGCTGATGCAGCCCACAAACACACACAGACTGTTTAAAACAACTGGAGCCCATTGAGAGGAACAAAAATACTCCCAGTCAACGTGGTTTATTTCTGCCATCAGGCAGCCTCGGCACAAACCTCCTCATCAATATTCCTGACAGATCTGATTTTTCACTCATTTGCTTCAAAACATATTTGTGTCGAGTGAATGACGCCACAATCAATCTCTCTGCCAATGTCAGACTCAATGACAAACCCATCCAGCATCAAGTTTTGACTGTACTGATGAATTTGTGTGCAAAAAAAAGTGAGGTCAGACACAGTGCTGCTTTGTTTAGCCCAATCAGCTGCATTTATTTCATTTTAAATAAGGGAATACAAGAAATGATGGAAAACCTAGAGCTGCGCACTTCAGCTAAATCTCAATTTAGTGCACTTCTAATACCACTAAAAGCTTAGGTGATGTCCTCATAGCACGAGTGATGGCTCAGAGGACTTCTCAGGCAGGTTATCCTTAAGCCAGCCTGAGAAGCCAGATGTTTATGCTAAAATGTCTCCCATAGATACCAACTTCATCCCATTTATCTGCCATATGCTCAGACGTCTGTGTCTGAGAAATGTATTATCCATTTTCTGCAGTTAAATGAGCCTTTCAAAGTGAATGTACTTGATGTATTTAAGATGCAGAACAATGAATCTGTGCATGCTCTTCCAGGAAACAAAAACTACAGAGTGAAAAAAAATACATACAAAAAAATAAAATAAAATAAAACTTTTCAGGAACTACAGTTTCAAATCTCCTGGGCCATTTGCCTGTACAATCTGATTTAAATTACTCCTGCTGTAACTGAAATCATTGAAAAAATGTAAAAGGTAATTGTAAATTTGACCATATTGCTGAATAAGATGTTTGATTACTTAAAATACTTTTCCTACTTCTAAATCTAGTTATAGATACAGAACCACTGGACAAATCACGTCCCAGACTTGAGGGATACTTTTATATTGTAGTGTTTACAGCATCCTCACACTTATTCTAAAGATTCAGTGAAACACTGAAAGAACAACTGGATTTTGTTTTTGTATGGTGATAAAAATGGTATTTGTTTAGTTATTGATTAAAACATTCAGTCAATGATTTGATGTATATTTGCTTGATTTTGATGGCTTTTCACAAAATGTGTCTCTTGTTTCATAATTAATTTCTATATTATGTTTTATCATGTAAAGCACTTTGAAATGTGCTTTAGAATAAATTTGACTTAGGTAAAGATAATCTAGAACTACTTTCTATAAATTATCAACATGAAACCTGCTGGTTTGACTGAAGGGTGTCTCCCTTGTGGAACGGGGAAACACAGTTTGCACGACTTTGGGCAAAGTTGGACAAACAGAGTGTGTCCAGTCCTGGTTGGCATCAAAAGTCTTCAAGCTTTTCTGGTGGATTTTTAGGTTTGAATCTAAAAAGTGTAGGTAATCGAGATGTCATAAAGAGGAAACCCCACCAAGCATAATCTGTCAATCAGAAACAGAATCTTGGAAATTAAGGCTCCAGGTTGCATCACAAATCAGAAATATTGAATAGTATTTTCTCCAACCCGTTTAAACTCGGAGAGAGGGAATAAACATGTAAACAAGCTGTTAGTTAAGATACACTGAGCTGAAGCCGCTTACTCATTTAAGATTCCAAAACATGTTAAAATTTTAAGGGAGACAGGCTTGCAAATTCAGAATTTAACATGTTATTTCCCCTCGGACTAAACATAGATTGTTTTATGAAGGTTTTCTGGATTGCTACTATTAACAAATATCCACAGCTATTCAGTCAATGTCAGTGACTGCAGGCCACAATGTTAATTTTTTTTAAGATTCTGCTTCTTCTAATCATTATGCTTAGAATAAGATGTTATTAGCAAGAGTCCAGCAAGGGCATTCTCAATCTACTTGTAGGACACAGTTAATGCATTAAAGCTTAAATCTGAATTGTCCCTGGTTACTGAAACTACTTCGTAAATACAAATCTGCAAACACATACGCTGCAGTTGAACTGGTCTTTCTGCTGACAACTGACTAATTGGACTGGTTTTACTTTGATGTTTTGAGTCTCTTGCTGCCAAATTGAGGGTGGAGTTTGTCGGCTACCTCCTTGTGATTAAGGATTGGTTCCAGAGATTCAGCACCAAGTAGAGAGCCACATTCAGTTTAGCTCTGGGTGTTTGATTCAGGGCTTCAAAAACTGGTTTAGGGGATGGTATGTCATTTTACTCCTGACCTATTTTGCCTTAAAAATGGCTTTGTTAATACTTTGAAAATAATTTAAATGCACAACACCAGTTTGGGTTCTTTTATGTCCTAGATTGTAGTTATGTGTTTATATTACACAACACTAATTTGACATCTTTTTTAAGCATTAACAAAAAATTTTCTGCATTATACAATAAGCACAACAAAGATACTAAACACATCAGCAAATAAAGATGTTTAATTTCTTGTAAATTCTAAAAAAATAAATAAAGACAGCAATAAAAATATATTTTTTTAAAATCAAACATTAAAATAAGATATCCCAACATCTTATGGAGTTTGTAACTCAAACTTAAAACAGCTGCTGCGTGACAAATTGTTAACTGTAAAACTCTGACTATGACTACTCGGATTTTGGGGATTAAGAGAAGTACAGATTGTGACATATTACTAGAAAAACTGCAATCTCTCTGTTTGTAATATTGAAAACACATGTGGAGACAGTTTTGTACATTTGTTTCCAACGGTGTCCTCAAAACTCTTCCAGTTTGGGTACACTCCCATTGTTAACCCTAAAGCTAAACAGATTTAATGATCTCAGAGAAAAGACCCATGCAAACAGCTGAAAGCAAATGCATCACATTTGCTATAATTAATAAACCAGAGTAAATGGAAAGTCTTAATAATCTTGCAAATAAGGATTTATCTCTGCAGTTCTGGCAAAAATAAGGTGATTGTTGCCAACACCCACCAGCATATACCAAAAACAGGTCACATTTCTACATACAGACGTTGTACCTTCTAACTAAAGCATTGTTGAACTTTTATTTTTATTATTAACTACTTAGTTTGCAGAGGACGTATGGCTAATTCAATCTGGAAAGACTCAGACACAAAGGGGAGAACAATTAGAAGTGTTTAATTACATAAAGAAAGTACAGTCTTTGGCGCTCGGGCCCCGGCTGGGGACATCAATTATCGCAGCCTTGCGATAAGCTCAGATGAACATCCCCGCTGCTGAAGGGAACGTCATCCCCCGGGACCCGACACTGGTGGTGGAGGATGGAGAAGAATACGGCCAGATGTCCGAGTGAGTGGAGGTGAAGGGTGTCAAGAAAATCCGAGGTCATCCCATTTCCCCATCCTGGAGAGTTTAGTTTAACAGTAACAATAAATAAAGTTACCTTTAAAATGAATCACATAAGTGACATCTAGACCCAACAGTAGAC
>CAEGAG010229722.1:0-12856 GCA_903067065.1 Brachyrhaphis terrabensis | reverse complement strand
GTGGAAGCATGAACCCTGATATAAAGTTACCAAACTCTGAAATGCATAAATTAAACTGTGCTTGATTTGGTCAGTTCACTGTGATGAGTGGGGAAACTTGAATATTATAACAACACTTTTAACTACCCAAAGTTATAATCAACCCTTATTGCATGTTCCGAGACAGGTTGTGTCAATTATTTAATCAAGATTAGCTTTGAAGCTCATATTGTCTACCACTGTAATGTAGTTAAAATTATACGGACACTTTGCACGTGTGCAGCAGAAGGGAATACAACAGATTTATTTTTTTCCACACGTTTTTGGCACATTGCTAACTTTTACAATGAAGAAATTGTGTTTGAGATGCACCCATTTTACATCAAATGGTCCTGTGACATTGACAGCTACAGCTAATTTAAAATGCACATGTCCGGGGACCTAAGTTGGATCTCAGTCCTGTCAACATTTTATTTCACTTGCCATAACCCTAAATGATTTACAAGATTGGGTTTGCACCTCCATCACCTTCAGCTGTATTGACTGAGGCAGTGAAGACTTTGGAGAACCCCCACATCCTCATTGTTTACCTGTGCTTTCTGTGAGACTCTTGGGTTTGAAAAATGGGGTAGCTCTTCCTTGCTTTCCTCCTATTGGGATATTTTTTACTACCACAGAGAAAAAAAGGGAAGAGAGTGTGATGGGTAAAAGAAGACATGAGAAACTTGGACCGGAAGGAATTCACTTATTTAAGGAGAGATGAGATGTTATGTTACAAAATCCTTAAGTTTATCTTTTTCAGAAGACCCTAACATCTAATACTGCAACAAATGCATTAAATGGGAAAAAATGGACTTGAAAAACATTATTATCACCAAAAAAGATGTCATGGGAGTCATTAGATCTTTCAAAATAGATGACATTAGTCTGTTTCATGTTATTTTCTTCTTATTTCAAAACTACAGCCCTTTCTCTGTGATGTAGCTGTGCAGCTAAACCAAATCCACATAATAGCATTAAATTATACCTCTCAAAACCATGAAAATAAATACATCCCTCTACAGTGCTGCCTTTGAGGCTATGTTTTGGATATGCATGAAAGATTTTGACTTTATTTCAGTGATTTTAGTGGAAGTGGTGAAGCTTTCTCTGTGTAAATCACTCAAGATATAATGATGGATTTGTCGGAAGCCGAGAACACAGTCAAGCAGGACCCATGTACCGAGTGACGAACAAACATTCCAATTTTTATCACACTTATGTGGAAATCATCCTGTTTAATTTGAATTCAGAAATCTCTGAAAGAGTTTGACTTTCATCAGATAAATCTGATGAAAGTCAGTTAATGTTTCGTTTCAGTGTATATATATATATATAGATATATATATATATATCTATATATATATACATACTATAAAGTATATATATACAGTATATGTATATATAAATTTAACAGGGGTGTCATTCAAGCTTGCTTATACCAGCTTCAACATTCTTTGTTCTGGGAAACACATGTGGACCTGCACAGCTAGAAAAATGTCTGATTTTGATCATCTGAATACATAGATCACATGTGAAAAATCAAAAGCTCATGAAAATGCCAGCATCTACTGTGACTTTTGTGTTGACTTCCTGGTGTTACAAATCAACAAAGCTAGCCCCAATAGTACCACTTGAACATTACCCCCCCAACAAAAGATTTTAAAAAGCTTAATTGTCAAACCATACCTTTTTCTTGACCTTACTTTCAAGGAAATTATAGTTTCCAACAATAACAAATAGATGCAATTAATTCAGATATCCGTCTGCTAAATTAAACTGTTTGTGAATTAAACATGTAAACAGAATCAACAATGTAAACAAACAAGTATCTTATTCATCAGGAGTGCGATGAACACTATGGTTTTATGTATATCTTGTGTGTTCATAACTGAGAACTCCAGAATAATGTTTACTTTCAGTGTTTAATGTCACCCAAAGTGATGCATTATGGTGCCAAAGATACATTGTAAAACAACAGTATCTAATGTCCTCCGAATGGGGAAAAGCTGAAATCTATTGTGAGAGCAGCAGGAAAGGATTCTATTGCTTGAGAGAGAGAAAAACACAAGTACTGATGTAGGGCAATTATTACAAGTGGATTTCTAGTAGATTAATGTCTACATTTTTGCTGATGCTAAATTTCAGATCCAGGGATGGCTTTCAGACTCATTATATACATGATTTTATATATAAGCAAAGCAATGCTCTTCTGTTTAAATGATCAATTCGTAGTCCTATTCTGGTATATTTCTTTGTCCTGATTTTAAAAGTAAATACACAGCTGCCTTGGCTTTTCACATCAAATTACACACAGGTGGATTATATACTCTAATTAGGTGATTTAGGTGAAGGCAAAGAATTGCACTGGAATAATTTAGGTGCATCAGAGTAAAAGGACCTAAATAAATGCATTCCACTTTACTTCAACTTTGTGTTGGTTAATAATTGTAAAGCCAAGCAAAATGCATCTCAATAAATTTTTTGTTGTTGTTGTTCTTATTGGAAAAAAAATTGGAAAAGTTCAAGCAGCTCGAATACCTTTCCAGGGTACTGTATGCGCAGCATTCAGGTGAATCATATAACAGAGCCTCATTTGTTGTCTGTGATGTGTCCACTGATAGAAACGAGCACTGCCTGAGGGGTGGAGTCCATGTCTCTCCCTCTCTGTCAAACGCCAAGGAACCCTGCACAGGGGAACTTTAGAATGAGTCTTTGTTTTGGTCGACTCTCCTCCTCTCGCTCTTCTGTCATCCTTTGATCATTTCTGTCTTCCTCACTGTCTGTCAAGCCTCATGGGGTTGATGGGGGATAAGATTCATTGAGGACTGCGCCAGGAGAGAGACAAAAGTGTGTCGTCCTTTTCCCCCCGCTGGGCCATTCCTAGCCTTAGCTCTAAGCTTCCACCTCCTCGAGCTCTCAAGTCGGGTGACAAGAGAAGGAAATTAATAAGATTAGAGTTCTTTTGCAAAGGCCTGTGGTAGATACCTGTGCTATTCCTTAAACCAGTCAAGGAGTAACTATGAAAGGATGCAATGCCTTGTGGCCAGTGAAAGATTTTAAAATGTGCTGACATATTACTTAGATCTATGGTTATTAAGCTGTTGTACAAGTACCAATTGTGGTACTTGAGCTGCCTGATAATCAGAACATATTTTATTAATATTAATTATTTGCATGGCAGTTACGAATAAATGAACAGTGATTTAGAGCTTTTAATTTAAACCGTAAACGATGAGCTGCTTATTTAGTTGGCAGAAAATCAGTAACAACAGCTCATGATGTGTTTCATTTACCTCTGAATTAACAACCTGGATCTGTGAATAACATCCATCCCAGCTTGATCATGATCCAGTTTCAAGATCAAAAACCATTGTGATTTGCTGATCAATATGCTAGTTTTTAAGACTAGCAGGAAAATAACCTGTTCTTACGGGATCAGTCTCAAAGATTCACAAAGATGCATGGCGGTCTTGTCAGGTTCTGAGACCCCAGTTGGTGAGAAACCTCAGACCCAGATAATTGATCATTTATAAACTTGAAGTTTTGAAATTTTAACTTCTAAAATATATTTATAATTTTTTAAATTTACAAAATTCATTTCAGTTTATCTATCAATCCTTAGTCTATTATTAGTGACCTCCGAACCCTCCACCTTTTCTTCTTCTTCTCGCTGTTTTATGCCCTTGCAGTTCTTTTAAAATCTAATTTGGATTAGTTTGTCATATCCCGAGTCTTACTACAAAGCCACTCAGGTGGTTTAATTTGTTGTTTTAATTCAAAATATCAGTAAAAGAAATAAACCTAGAAGTTAAAATGTAAGTTTTGCATAAAAGAAACAGCAACAGCTCACAGTGCATCTCTTTGTTCCTCCTTTTTATTTTAAGCAGTGCATTGATTTTTACATCTATCTCGGACATGTCCATACATCTTTCCAACTCCTGTCTTCTCCCCGGCCAGCTTTAAAGCTTCGGTCCGAACACAGGAAGTGTCAGCTCTCTGCTCGGCGATTGGCCACCACTGCTGCCCAGCTTTAAATGCCCCCAAACTCTGTCAATACTATCGATGTACTCCACAGGCATTTTTGAGTGATCCTGCTGTCACCGAGATGTAATGACAGCCAGCGGAGGCCTGATTGGATCTGCACTACTGCAAGGTTGGTCGGCATGCAGCCAAGCATTGATAAAGTGTCACGGACTTCAGTGCTTTGATTAGCCCTTCGACTAATGCCACGCTAAGCAGAAACATTACTCTGCCCCTGCTGGCTGCACAGCTAGAAGAGGGGAGGGCTGACTGAGGGAAAGAGAAAATATACTCTACAGGGAAATTAACCAATGTGGATGAAATGGTGTACCAAGGAAATTCTTGGATAAATTAACAACGCAATTACATTACATGACACACTGCAAGATGGATGAGGAAAACTTGGCCGGTATTGTGTTCTGTTTTCCAAATTGCAATTTATTTGAGGGCTCTAATGGATGCCGCATTAAAACATGTTGGGCTGCGGTCAGATTTCATTGTGTGTCACCCAGATGTGATTGATGACCCTCTCCTCCACGCCTATCGACCCCCACTCCCTGCCTTGTCCTCTCCTGGAACCCTTTACTTCTCCCGTATTCTCTTCCTAGTCTGCATTCTCTGCACATTCGCGGAGAATTTTAAACATTTGCAAAGGATCCAGGAGGATTCAATTGATTTTCTTATCACTTAATTTCCTTGCTTGCTCCTGCAACGAGGCGATAAATTCTGGGTTGCTTGCAAACTGAAAGCTGCACTCCATCTCTTCTCTCAAGCCGTAGTAAAATTCTATCAAATGCTTTTTTCTTTGAATTCCAACCTCTCATCATATCCCTCTGATCTTCCTTTGCCTTTTCATCTGCTTTTGTTCCAGCTGCAGTGAGAGCTCCAGCTATTCGTTGAGGGGGAAAAATATAATCAAAAGTATTTTTATTACTGTAGCAAATGCATTAGTGTATAAGGAACATCTGGAAATCATCCACAGCAAGTATGCTCAGTTATGACAGTATCACAGCGACTTTATCTTCATAGTTACTTAAAGGACAGGGGAAAAAAACACGAAGTGTACTTTGAACTTGGACAAGCAGAGTTTTCCTACATTAACCTAAATAAATGGGTTGCAGTCTTTGATTATTTCCCCTCTTCCAATCAAAACAACATCCCACTTGACGTTACTGGAGTCATCTGAGCAGGAAAGCATTAAGAATATTTAGAACAGATCAGAATGCAAGCACAACTTCTGCATGACATCAGCAAATGTTCCTCTGAAATAAAAGCCCATAAACAGCTTTTCTTTTTTTTTTTTTCAGGTTCGTTTCATATGTGAGCAAACAGATTAATAATGAATGAGCAGCACTGACAGGACACATATTTCACTTAGTGGAAATGGCTTAACACAGTCGGCCTGCATTACACCCCAATCACTGGAATAGAGAAGAGAGCTGCATGGAGGAGTGAAGGGGGGGATTCAAAGTACAAAGAATGTTGAACTCCTGTGTGTCTGCAATAACAGTGACCTAGTTTGAACAACTATTCACTACCAACTAGTTTGAAACTTAAACTGACGGTGTAGTTTTACATCGAAATTAATTTGAATCGGCGTAGTTGGCTGCCTTCCTTCAATGCGAGACAATGTTTGCACCAGCCATATCAAATGTCTTAGGTGTTTTAAAGCAGATTTTCTTAGGTTATAGACCCTTTAGATCTATAACCTAAAAGGTTTTAGTTTATAGACTTTTGCCACAAATTACCTTAACCTGCTAAGAGCGCAGAAAATGCCGATTGATGCTTTTTCCACACATACCAAGAATCATATTGGAAACATGTTGGTACCATTTTATGTATGAATGAAATCTTGCTGCGATTTTACAGTAAGTTGTATTTGACCTTCTATGATGATGGACCAGAGAGGCAATGGGATCAATAAATGAATAAACTTACCAAAAGCTAGAAAATGTGTGTTCCTACTGTTAAAAACAATTTTAGTCAATTTTAATCTTGCATGATAACCTCCATCAAAAAGAAACAAACATAAACAAGAAAATTGTAATGTGATCACTGGGAATTTCCTGATCTGATCCAGATGTTTTTTGTTTGTTTTGATTTTTTTTTTTACTGATTGCATTAGAGTACCTGACAAACTCTCAATGGCTATAGTTGGTCTACTACCTGATTTTTTTCAGTTGTGCTATTTATGCATATGTTATTGATTGTAAAACTGTGTATCTGAAAAGGTTCGGGTGCTCCTTCAGCTCAGGGTCAGTCTTGTGATCTGCTATATGTTGTTTTTAGATCTTCCCAGCTCTACCAGGAGAGCTGCAGAGAACAGCTGAAACACAGGTCAAAGTTCAAAGCAAAGTGCTAACTTTCCTAAACAAGTCAAGTTAGATTTATATATAGATTATAATCTGGAACTACAATGACATATGTTACAAACCAGAGAATTATTGAGTCATATTAAAATAGATAGGAAATAACCTAATGTCTGGGAAATATTACAGCAAACTGCTCTACACAGAAACATCAGCAGCTGGACAAAATCATAATTTTATTGAAAATTCCCTGCATGTCTTGAGAAGAATATATCTTTAAAAACAAATGCTAAAGATCTGTGTGTCAAACAACACATTGTCAGTACATCTATACTAGCTTTCTTAGCCAGATTACATATTTGCTGGACCAGCACACTGATACTGACCTGCAAGAAAACACAGTCTGGGACAAAGTATCTGTCATTGTCAGGGAAAAAAACAGACAGAAGAGATTGCAGCATCATGAACTTTATGTGTAAGTGAGGTGAGTGGAACACAATACTAATGTAAACCATGTAATACTGATGAAATGTAATGTGTTCTTGTCCATATTTAATATTGATTTTAAAGAAGGATCAGATCAAGATCAGGAAGTTGATATTCTTAGCTGACCTGGATCATATTCTTGCTAGGAGGAGGACGGTGGTCGGGGTGGAGGGTTGAAGTGTCGCCCACACCTTTTTACTTTTGTAAATACCACCGTTTTGTGTCTGAAACATTTCGGGTGCAAGGTATTGCCTTCTACCGTGACACATTTTGAACCCCCTTAAACAACCAATGATTTACAGTAATCCCCTTTCGTTTAGTACTCTTTGTTGCTTTAAGGAATGGAAATAAATAAAACTCACCTGCAGAGGGACGCTTAGACTCAAAATTTATCATTTTCATAAATTTGTTGGCATGAACAGGAATAATAAAACAAAACAGATATAATATAAAGTTTTCAGAAAATAATGTTTAAACAAAGGCAACCGAAACATCCATAACTCATCAACATGTCAGAAATGCCCAAGAAAAATACAAAGATATGCAATTTTGTACATGGGTGAAACATTTACAGGTTTGAGATTAATGTGCAATTTTGTGAAGAGGTGAATTGACCATGTAAGAGAAAAAAAGGCCTGTGTGGTGCATCTCTAGTAATTCCTTTTTTATTATTTTTTTTTTTTTCTGAGCGTACGTCCTAAAAACTGTACTCTGCAGTTATCACAGCATTTCTGCTGAACATTTTGAGCTCTGTGATCTTTATATTCTGGTATGCAAAACATCTGCAAAGCAACAGCCCAGTTTTTTTCTAATGCTATATTTATTGACTTACTTGTAATTCTTTGTGGCTTTTGGGGGGAAATTCAGCATGACATTCTTATCCCCCCACCCCCCACCTCGGCTCTCAGTGGTTAAAAACAACAGCGAGCCTGGTGTTTCTTTTGGCCATCACATGGCTTTTAGAGCATTTGTCTAAACAAAGTTTGGGGTTTGTAAATAGCAAATCTTATCTTGCCATCGAGGCCTCCCTATGGCTGCTGAGCCAGACCACCTGCTACGGAAATGTCTTTGCTGGGTTGAAATATTAAGACCTCAGCTCTCCTTCTTACTCTCAGTGCTTCCTTTCCATACGTGCAACCACATCTTCACAGCTGACATGGCTGAAGGAAGTATGACCGAAGCCCTCTTCACATTTTCCTCTTGGAGTTCTCTGCCAAGGGGACTTCCCATCTTTCTCCTCTTCCTCCCCTTCCTCTTGCAGACCCCCCTCCCCCTTCCCCCCCATTAACTCTCCCTACACTTTGTCTGCTGAACAAATCACTGGACAGGGAGGGCTTTCCCGCAGGTCCAGATCTATCATGTAAAAAGATGACACATCTTTTGAGGGAAAACGGGGCAAAAGGGAGAAGAGGCGGTTTCATGAGAGAAAACATAAACAGAAATGTTTTCCTGTGATGGTTGCCAGTGGCATGCAGGAAATGAGAAAGAGAAGAAGAGAGGGGCAAAAGAATAAGTGCTTAAAATACAAAAAAAAAAATAAATAAAAAAATCAGCCTGGAGAACTGAATTGGGAAACATTCTAATTCCTGTTTTTAAATGTGGAATCCAAAGATGCAAAAGTATACAAGTGTACAAAATGAAAGAACCCTATGCAGCTTAACATCCGATGGTCTGTTTTGACACTTGACTTTGATAAATAGAGTCTCAGCACTGTGGTTGAACACATTCCCAAGTCTCCGCAACCCTGTTAAAAAATGTCCCACTGCACATCAAAACAACCAACACAGCCCCCGCCACGTCATCCGACATGACACGTGACACGGTGCTGACCACAACAATGCTTTGTCCTCTTTGATGGTAAAAATGCTCAAGCTTTTGTTTCCATCGGGCATCCTCTTCGCCTGTCTGTCAGTCGTGCACAGCGTGCAGGGGTCTTTTGAAGTTGCCGGGGGGCAATGGTAGAGTGTCCCACCCAAGGAGCGTGAAGAGAGGTGGCCATATTGGCTACACTTGTTGTTTGGAGACACATGGGCAGGATCAGACACAGTGTTTGATCGGGGGAACGTTTTTTTGGCCTCAATTGCAAGGGAGGATGAGAACGCAGCTGCAGAGGATTTTTGATCGGTCTGATTAAAAAAGTGGAGCAAAGTTGTTTGAAGTGAAGTCACTTTGGATCAGAACCGCTTTTCGGCTGTCAGAAAGACGTGAAGATATATACAAATTAATTACTCAAATTATCAATGCAGGGTGAAAAATGCTCATCTTCAAATGCATGTGTATCAACTTGGCAGGACATAAGCAAGGTCAATAGTGTTAAAAATGAAAAGAGATATTGCAACTATTGTAGTACTACAGCTTTTTCTTTAGCTTAAGCCAACATAAGGTGATTTACTTGTTGTGTTGTCATGTATAGTACATTATGCAACTAAGTGACAAAGGCCGGATTAGGGGTTGATTTAGAATTGAGACTATGACATCATTGTTTTCAAATAAACATAGTCATAAGTAAGCCATCTACTGACAGCACGCCAAAACCCACAATCGTACAATGGGGTTGACAACAGAACTGCAGACTGACAACGCCACCTTCTACACTTCTGGTGCTAGTCTCTAAAAAAAAAAAACACATAACTGTTTGCAGCATTGGCACCTTGGAAGACGGAGTTCAGCCCCTAAAGAGTAGAGTTATGGGATTGCCCCATTGTAAAATCTCATCTTAAAATATGTCTGACCTGAGATTGCTTCCAGTAATAAGTAATAAGAATGAGGGAGATTCTATCCCACACCATCACACTGCCTTCACCAAAACCTTTTTGGCATTTGCAGAGCAGATTTTTTAAGGTTTATACAGAGAATGCAAATGTATAATTTCTTTATGTGGAAATTATACTGTTTATTTGTTTAAGGGAAATAAATAGGCTTTCCACCACATGATATTAATTGCCATATACATTCTTACAACAAAGAAATAAATCACCAAAAAATAAAAAATAAAAAAATGGAATAGCCCCAAAGTCTAAGCCAACCCCTCATCCCAGTAAAAAGACACAAAATGAAAGCCCAAAGTGCATGTTCTATCCTTACATTGTCTTTTGTGGATTGTAGTAATTTAATTTTTTTAATTGACATTTTTTACATGGATGAAAACCTTTCTAGAAATCGTGCCAGGTTTAAGCAAGGAAATATGCAGAGATCATTTCTGTGGAGGCCTATAAAACTTGAAGTTGTACTTAACTATCTAGTCATTGCCTGTCCACAATAATATTTTCAGGAACAATGACACATACTTCAGCCATAGAAATCTGTGTCCTTTGCACCAAACAACCTCTTTCGTTACTGCATTAATTAAAGCTGAGAGGATACAAAAGATTTGAGCCAATAACAAGGCCACATATTACAATTAAGTTGCCTCTTTTTCTTACACTCACTCAATAATTCATGCTATCACAGTGTCTACAAGGAGGTAAGGCTCCCCCCCAGGAAACCTCAGACAGGAATCGTTCTGTTGGCAGCAATGCATACCAAGCTAGCCTCGGGTTCATAAATAAATATGGTGATTGTTAATGGGGTTTAAAATTACTGATGCCCTGCTCTGTCAACTGCTAGTGTGACCACTCCGGCTATACAAGCATATGGAGGCAACATGGCCCTGAAGATAGAATATCTGGCACCACTGATACCACAAAATGGCCACAATGCCTCCACTTCCACTTTGTCCTTGTCGTCGTTCTTATCGCAAGGCGCATCGTCTTCCTCACCCTTTCCCTTGAGTTTCAAGGTGGATGCATTCTTCACACTTCTTTTCCTCTGATTACAAAGTGTTGCACCAAGCAAGATATTTTCTTTTCTTTCAATGCACTATAATTAGTTTGAGCTGCTCTTTGGGAAATGATCTTCAAAAGATACCTCGCTACAGGTGTGCTTTGCTTACCTTCTTTTTGAATCGATCCCATTTTCTTTCACCATATGCGCCCAGCAGACTGATGGGCCTGCTGGAGTCGTGTAAGGAAATATAGTTTCAAGCATGTAAGAGATATAGAAGGACGCTCCGTGTTGCTGGTTTGCTTTGTAAAGCTGTCCAGCTCTGGCAGATGGTGTTGTGGTCTTTACAGTAATGTTTTTATAAATGAAATATAATACACAAGTGTCGTCCTCTGTTTCGGTCCTTGCGTACTTGAAGATATATTTTCCTTTTAATACTGAGAGAGCACAGAACATGCTCTCTAATAGAAATGTAAACTGTGTGTGCTCTGTGTTTATATGAGATTTGATAAACATCATGAATTAGGGCAGCATCTGGTCTTAAGGACAGTGTTTATTTTTTCTACTGTATGCGAGGGATGATGTATTTTGTCCAGATTCCCCTGCTTCAATTGCAATTCTGGAAGCTGAAGCTCACTCATTATTATATTATATTATAATATAATAATATTGTAGTATAATAATATAATATTATTATATAATAATATACTATTATTATTATTAGTAGTAGTAGTAGTAATAATAATAATAATAACCTTTATTGTACTCTGCTGTAGATATTTTCTCTTTTTCTTTTTTTCTCCAAACATACTGTGATGTGTCTTTTGCACCAGCTTGTCTGCATGCCTGTATCTCCCCCTCCAGGACAACTTGGATTATGGTTTCATTCTCCCTTAACACCATGGCTTGAGCGGGCAGCAGTTTCAGGGCCACATCTCCATCTGTAGCATCACATTCGGAACGCAATCCTTTAAAAAAAATACCAGAGTAGCGTCCGGGTGGTTAGAACAGATCAGACAGCGTCTGAACTAATGTTTACAGCCAAATGATGCCTCTCTTATAAACCTGTAAAAAAAAAAAAAAATCCATGCGCTTCGCTTGAATTCTGTTATCCTCTGCTTCCTTCCCCAGCACCAGCCTGAGCTGATAACAAGTGAATGCACTCCCTAGAATGATGGATGGGCCTTAGCCATGGGCTTGTCAGAAGAGGGTGCAGGGCCATATGGAAGTGGCATATGGAAGCTCATAGTGGAAGATGGGGCAAAATAAGGGGAATGACAGAGATATACATTAAAGGCACTGTTTTGCTCTTAAAAATGCAAGGTTCATCAGTTTGGAGGGTAGTATCAGTCAGTGGTGCTTCCTTCCGTGGGACTGGAGGCGAGGAAACATAGCCAGATGCAAGAGGTTGTTGTTTTTGAGCTCGTAGCAAGTTTTCTTCTTGATTTATTTCACAATATCAGCAGTGTAATTTATTTTTATGTTAGCAGAAATTTCTGCAAAACATTAAAAAGATCTGAAAGAGATGTTCCAGAACATTCAGTTTCATACCCTCATCTAGTGTTCGTTGTTTTTTTCCCCCTATATATGCTCATCAGTCACATTTAATTTTAGGTTCAGTTTGGAGGAATGTACAATGCACAAGTTATTCCCAACTTCCCTGTGACAAACCATTAATTATGTCTTCAGATCAAGTCCTCATCAGTCTATTTTTACCTTTCTATCTTTGCCTCCCTGCGTGTGTACCATCATCCATGAAAATATGTGTGCATATCTTTGTCTGTCTGTCTTTTCTCAGTACCCTGTGGAGTGTCTGCAGGCCCTGAGGAACTCTGTTTGATTGTTTAAAGCCCTTCTTAATTGGCGCTTTGTCTGCACACTCCTAAATGAGGCGGGACACCCATGGTGGGGGGTTCCCGTGGAGACCGTGGGCCGTTTGACAGCCCCCACGGTGGGGCCTGTCCCACAACCCCTCAAACTGCCAGCCACATGACAGCAGCACGTGCTGCAGCACCCTGGCCAATTAAAACTCAGCTGTCAGGAACAGACACTGTACCAACACTGGGTGACTGAGTGTGACTGGGAGATAGCAGAGTGACTGGAAAAGTAAGTGTGTGTGTGGGTGCGTATGGGTGTGTGTTGTAGTTCATATGTAATCACAAGCTGATTATATATATATATATAGATAGATAGATAGATAGATAGATAGATAGATAGATAGATAGATAGATAGATAGATAGATAGATAGATAGATAGA
>CAEGAG010229685.1:0-17900 GCA_903067065.1 Brachyrhaphis terrabensis | reverse complement strand
GTGTGTTGGTGTGTGTGTGATAATGTGTGTGTGTGATAATGTGTGTGTTGGTGTGTGTGTGTTAATGTGTGTGTTGGTGTGTGTGTGATAATGTGTGTGTTGGTGTGTGTGTGATAATGTGTGTGTGTGATAATGTGTGTGTTGGTGTGTGTGTGTTAATGTGTGTGTTGGTGTGTGTGTGATAATGTGTGTGTGTTTTCAGGTGCTCTGAGTGCTTCTCTCTGCTAAATGAAGGAGAGGTGGGTTGCCATGTTCCTCTGATCCCCCCTAGCAGCAGCTGCTGCTCTGATCAGATAAGTGTCTCTCTCTCTCTCTCCCTCTCTCTCTTTCTCTCTCTCTCTCTGTCTCTCTCGCTCTCTGTCTCTCTCTCTCTCGCTCTCTGTCTCTCTCTCTCTCGCTCTCTGTCCCTCTCTCTCTCTGTCCCTCTCTCTCTCTGTCCCTCTCTCTCTCTGCCTCTCTCTCGCTCTCTCTCTCTCTCTCGCTCTCTGTCTCTCTCTCTCTCTGTCCCTCTCTCTCTCTCTCTCTCTCTGCCTCTCTCTCGCTCTCTCTGTCCCTCTCTCTCTCTCTCTCTCTCTCTTGTCTAATTTCCACCTTCGTCATCATCATCATCTCTCTGCTGCGGCTCAAATGTCAAGTTGAAGTTTCACAGAAAGGCTGATCTGCTAATTAGATCTGAGCTCTCTGGGTTTTATTCTGTGAACAGTTTTAATCTTCAAATGGTCGATCAATATTTGAATGTGAGTTACAAATTGTTAAATAAATCTTCTGCCTAAAATCTTTTTATTGCATGTTTTTTATGTAATTTATCTTCATACAGCCTCATAACTTTGGCAAAATAATATATTCCTCATAATGTTTTTCTTTTACTTCAGATTTTCCTGAGAAACAAAAGAAACTAAAACAGAAGAATAATTAAACTATTTGAAGAGTTTGTTAAGAGATCAGGATCCAGATTAAAACCATTTCAGATTAATTTAAATTATTCTGGAACAAAACTGCTGCTTCTTAATATGAAAGAAATTAACAGAAAATTATGGAGCATATTATTTAAAAAGCATCAGCCATTTCTTCTTTTGGAAAATTAACTTCCAGTGAAAGATGGAAAACTTGAAATGAATTTTAAATGTTCAACAAACTCCTGCAGGCAACAGAGACATTTGATGGAACAACTTTGAGTTCATGTTTCACTTTTTTTTTATTTAACGTCTTCAGTATTTTTGGCACCAAGACTTTACAATAATCAGTTTTAACTGATTTCTATAAAGATTTATTGGACTTTAAGAAACAGGAGAAGAACAAGTTACACAGAGAGAAGCTGAGTGGGAAGACCTGGCTTTTTATAAGTTGATCAGCAGCAGGAGCTGATCAGTGAACAATGAACAGGTGAGGCTGATTAAGGACCTGAGTAACAGCTGTGAGGAGCAGCAGCTGGAAATGATCCAGAAACCATGAAACACCACAGAGAGACGGAGGAGAAATTACCAGAAGATTATTGTCAAAATGAAGCAGCGAAACAAACCAGAATAATTCAGTTCAGTTTGTTTAGCCCAATTCACTGCAAAAAACAGAAATCAATTCAACACGTTTCAGTTAATAATAGTGATGAATCAGTGTACTAATCGCAGTTTATAATTTTTTTTGTTTCCCCACCAGGGGGCTTTTTGTGGCTCTAGTGTCCCTTATATGACAGCAGGCTGACAGGAAGGGGGCAATGAGGGGGAAAGACATGCAGCAAATATCGTCGGGTTCGGGAGTCGAACCTGCGACGGCCACGTCGAGGACTGAAGGCCTCCAGATGTGGGTCGCGCTAACCGCTACGCCACCACAGCACGCCCCAGCAGGTTATTATTCTAAGAAGTTTAAAAAGTTTTTCTGTACAGAAATCCAGCAGAGCGTCGAGTCGTTGACCCGCAGCATCACTCCTCCTGACCAGCAGGGGGCGACAGGAGCGAGGAAATGCTCCCCTCTAACAGGAAGAAAGTTAGTTTCAAGAAATGATGATCTGGTATCTTTTTAGTTTTTATAGTGATTGTACACTGGACTCTTCAGGCTTCCTGGAGGCTGGATGATGTTTCTACTTCCTGTTTGAGAGGCTGGATGATGTTTCTACTTCCTGTTTTAGGAACTGTGACATCACGAAGCTGCTCTGCAGACAGAGGCAGTTAGAATCTAAGTGAAACTTTGATTAGCGTCACTTTGATTGGGATAAAACATGCGGAGCAGAACGCTGACCCCGCTAAGGTCACAGGAAGTTAATTCCCCTGCTGCACGGCTAATCACCTCAGTGCAGCAGGAGCAGAACGGAGACGGTGACCCCGTGACTCTGAGGTCAACATGGCTGACGACTCAGGTCCAGTGTGGCGGCGCCGCCGCCTTCTGGGTCTGCTTGAGCAAAAACACATTTATTAATGTTAGCATGAGGCGCAGAGCTCCAATTATTCCTAAATGAACCAACCAGGCAGAAAACATGTCTGCTCTGCTGGATGGCAGAAAATCAGCTAAATAAAAACAGACTGGATCAATAAGTTGGAATATTATTGAAAACTTTATTCCAGTAAATCAATTAATGAAATGAAACATTAATTAGATCAGTTCCACCCAGACTGATGTTTTCAAGCTTTTATTTCTGTTCATTTTGAAAGCAAATTAAAACATTTTTAATATTATCTTTAACATTTTTGGCACAAATGAAAATTTTTGCAGCACAAACGTTTGACACCATTTTTGTTTGATTTGAAGGAGGAGGAGTCGACTTCACTCAGGTCTGATGAGACTTTCAGGTTTTGATAAAACAGCAAAAAGAACCAAAAACCTCCCAGAGTTAAAGCAGAACCGACTGAGAGCTGACCTTTAACCTCAACATTTCTGCCACAGAGTTCCTGGAAACTGGACGTTGATTTTCAGGGAGAAACCTGAGAAACCTTTAAAACGTTTCATCAACTGCTTCGTTCTTCCAGCCTTGACTAAAGAAAAACTCTAAACAAAAGTAAAAGTCATTATTTCGTCACTGAGTTCTCAGTGAATCAAGACAAGGAGGTTTATTTCTGATACAAGGGAAATGGATGGGATGTAGAACTGAAACCAGATTATTTTCCACCTGGAGGGTTTAAAAAGTTATGATTTATTTTATTAACAGCTTCTATTATTAAGCTAAAATCTCCAGAGTCCAGATTGATTGTGAATCAGTTCAAGTAATAAACTTCCAGTTAATGAAATCATCTTTATGACTCATAAAGTTCATCCTGATGAATCTGCTGCCCACCTTCTGCTGTAAATAGATCCTAAAGCGCTCTGATCTCAAGGAAACATCGGCATTATGGACGCCAGGTTACCGTGGCAACATGACGACACGGGCCTTGAATGAGTTTTGTGATGTAAAGTCAACTTTTCACCAGAGGAAGCTTTGTGCCGCAGACGGATCGCTGCGTCATTACGAAGGACAGAGATGACCAGACTTAGTTTTATTTTCAAAGCTTTCATAAAACAATAAAACAAAATCAGCCTGTAATGATTAAAACATATAAATAAAAACAGGAGAGTAAGTTCAACAGATTAATAAAAATTCAATATTTTGCATGTTTTTATTGGTAGTGTTTCCATTACCAATAAATAAAGTTACTTCTCTGTCACAATGACTCATTAAAGTGAGAAAACAAAGTGGCTTCAATATAACAATATTTCTGCTCAATAATAATAAAGAGTCAGAATGAAAAGTGGAAACAGAAATATTTTTACTGACGCACAGAAAGATGTTTTTGTTGCTGTAAATAATAACTGACATTGAAAAAGGCAGAAATATTTCAGTAACATCATTCCTTCATTTTCAGAGTTTTTCTGTTCCGTCTTCAGTGGAAAATAGTTTCTGGTTCTTTGTGATTTTCCTGCTCGTTTCTGAACTTCCGGTTTGATGTGTGAACTCGGAGCTTCAGAGCCGTTCAGAGCCGCCGGACTCGTTAACCGATCCGTTTTAACGAGCTGCTGCTGGCGGGGAGCCGCGGGAAGAAAGAGTCCCTCATTACGGACACAAGACAACAGACGGACCGGGACCAGAACCGAGCAGCTGCAGCTGGTAACGAGCCTCATGACGGCCGGCGGCCATGAAGGTCAACTCTGAACGGTTAGAGAGGCTGGCAGTCATGTTGGCGGCGGCCATGTTGGTGGCGGCAGCCATGTTGGCGGCGGTAGCCAACATGGCCGCCAACATGGCGCCAATGTCACCGCCGCTATCCATGTCGGCAGCTGCCATGTCGGCGGCTATATCGGCGGCCATGTCGGCGGCGGCCATGTCGGCGGCCATGTCGGCAGCTGCCATGTCAGCGGCCATGTCGGCGGCGGCCATGTCGGCGGCGCGGCCATGTCGGCAGCGGCCAGTTTGTCTCTACAGCTTCATGGTGAAAATATAAATAAAATGCTGCTTCATAGTTTAAAATTAATACCCAGAATCCTCTGCTTTCCGAAACATTTCGGATGATTTCCGGGTTTTGTTGTTTGGAACTCTGACCTACTTTTCTTCTTGTTGTTACCATGGTTACTAGTTTTTTTCTTCACCGTTCTGAGCGAGTAGACAAAGTCTGAGAAATGAAAACCAACAAATTCAACTGCAGCTTTTAGTGAAGCTCGACTAAAACATTTATTTATAATTTTCTTTTCTCATTGCATCTTTATCCAGTTTGATTCCTTTAAACATCAAATTCCTGCTAATCGTTTGTAGCGCTTTGCTAACTGTCGGAAAACCAAACCGGGACCAAAATTCATCAGATTTACTACTGTGAACTGGAACTGTTATGATTTTTTATATATTTCTTCATTTTTACTTTATACTATGGTTTAAAAATAACAGAACCAGTGATTTACAGTCAAGATAAATCAAAAGTGAATAAGAAATAAAGTGAAAATTAAACTTATTGAACTTTATCTTCTAAATTATGAGCGCCCCTCTCCCGGTGCTGCCCTGGGTAACTGCCATATGACCCATATTAATGTGTGTGTCATTTATTTTACAGAAAACGATTGTAGATATGAACAGACTCACTAATGCTGTGGTGGTTAATCACAACCTGATTGGTCAGCGAAGTGTTTCCTTTAAAGTTAAATGAGGAAACAAAGTCAAGCTTTAAAATAGTTTCAATAAAATCATGAAGTTAAAAGTAGCTCTGACCTTTAACCTCACACCCCCTCACCACCTAAAATCTATTTAAGGTTTTATTACTGGCTATTTATAGAGGAGAATCATTTACAGGAAGTGATGTCATCATTACTCATATTTTGATGAGCGAATCTGTTGGAGCAGAGGTCAACACCGCCACGCCCGATTGTTCATCAGTTTCCTCCTGAATCCTAAATTAGAGATGAAGTTTGAGTGACGTGACAGGAAACAAATAGACCAGATTAAACCAGATTAAACAGATTAAACAGATTAAACCGGATTAAACCAGATTAAACAGATTAAACCAGATTAAACCAGAGGGATTTTACTCAGGAAAACATAAAAGTCTGAACATCTAAATTCTCATGTATGGAAGATATTAATGTTTTTAAAGTGTAATGAAGTAATTTAACAGATTGAGTCTAGATTAATCTGGATTAGCATTATGAAGCCGCTGATGTCAGGGTTAAATTATTATCGATTAATTAATATTCTCCATTAAAGATCAGCAGCATAATTGAACTAAATCATTCAGAATAATCTACATTATTATACATCAATAAAATCAAGTAAAAATCTGGCAAATTATTCATCATCCAGTTATTAAATCATCTGAAGTTTTTATTTGAAATTAAGCCTTTGGTAAATTTTCATAAACATGAGAGAAAATCCAGAATCATTTAATTTCATAACTTTTCTAACATCACTAATTAAAATATGAATTCATTCATTAAACAGAAACTAAAGCAGGTTTTTAGTCTCATATTTTTAAAGATGTGTCTCCATCTCCTCTAAAACAAGAACATTCATTAATAAAACATTAAATCTGCTGTTGAGGAGAAAGTTCTGATCCAGAAAGTCTCAGTTGGCACATCAGCAGTTCTTCTTTTTGTTTCATAATCTGGATTAAATATGAAGTAGAACAGAATAAACACACATATCTGTATCTTCCTTTAAGAATCTGTTAGTTTTGAAGAGCGAAGCCTCGACTGGATGGAAGTGAAAGTGACTCGGTTTCCTTCCTGTAGAGACAAAAATGACAACAGACAGAAAACAAGATGGCGTCCGTCCTGTCAGAAAGAAGGACAGGAGCAGAAACACGTTCTGCCCTCCAGCGGAGCCATCAAATTCAATGAAACATTAAATATCATCCAGTTATGAAACGAATGATTCAGATTTAGTTATTCAGAAAAATGTTTGGCAGTAAAATCAGAAAAATTGATGTTTGGTTGATAATCTGGGCTGCAAAACGTTTGGTGAGTGAATGTGAAGCACGGTGGTGGCAGCATCATGCTGCAGTGATGCTTCTCTTTAGCAGTGAAAAGATTTGATGCCTCCAAACATTCACTGATCAAACTCCAGCTTTTATTGTGAAAATTAATCAGACTAATGTTTCACCATAGCGATTGAAGGAAATGATGATCAAATCTTCATGAATCAGGACATTTTAAAGGCCTGCTGCTGGAAGTTTGGGTTTTATCTGGAAATACTTGGATGTTGGCAATCATGAATGCAGACCCACAATGGAAGCATGTTCATGTGTTAAAATGGCCTAGTCAAAGTTTAAGCTACAATCCAAACAAGACTGGCAAGACTAGAAAATGAATGATTGAGGTGAAAGAGACGAAATGATCAGGATGAATGAAACCAGAGACGCTGCTGGAGAACCGACTTCTGTTCTTCTTCATCTTCTTTATGGCGGTTAGATGTGAGTTAGCGCCACCTACTGGAATAGATCCAGATGATGGAAATATTTTACACAGGTTTTAAAACTAAAGATAAATAACTAATAATAATAAAACTACATTTTCTGTTAATTTCATAATCAAACATGGCAACAAACTTCTGACCAATCATAACCCGGCTCATTGGCTTGGCTCTATGTATTTCCTGTGAACTTTGACCCCAGTGAATCTCGTGTTCAGCTCAGTTTTCTTCCTGTTAACTCAGTAAAAAATTTAAATGAATTCAAATCTTTTCCAGTTGAATCTGTCTTCATTTTTGTGCTTTCCGTTATGTTTTGGTGCTTTCCGCGTACGTCCCAGTACCGTCTCCATGGCGACGTCAGAACATCCTGTAGATACAAAATGGAGGCCGACAGCAGATTAGTTTTATTTTTAATCGATTCTGAATCGTAGTAAATAATAATCGTGATTCTCATAAAAAAATGATATATATATATATTTTTACTAATTTCTACTATATACAGTTATTCAGGCATGGATCTAACTGACCTTTAACCTCTGAGAGGTAACAGAGTGAAAACATGAAGAGACACAAAATAAAAATAATCATTTAAATAAACAAAGATATGAAGGAAAAGAGGAGCGAAGAATGAAAGAGTGAACCAGGTATGGAAGTATATTAGTGGCAAACAGAAAAACAACCAAAACGATCAAATTAAAAACCAAGAGTCAAAAATATGAAATTCTCCTTTTTAATTCTGGTCTGTTCTGAATCTTTTTCAACTTCCTGATAGTAAAAATTGACAGCTGGTTTAAAAAGAAGTTTCTGATGTGATGATGAAAATAGATATTTTGTGTTTACGTCATCAGAGCGTGGGTTTCTCAGCAGCAGCAGCAGCGCCGGCCCTTTTTTCCGCTCTGACTCGTCGCTGGGCTTCCTGTGCCTCCGCCAGTCGCTCTGCACTCCAACATGGCCATCAGCAGAAAAGACAGCTTCCTCTGGGGAAAAGGTACGCAGGCAGCATCCAGCTTTTAACCTCAACTTTGGTCAAATCGTCTTTACTGCAGGTGTTTCCACGGTTTGTCTGCTTCCAGCTGACCATCATGATGATTTTGACAGATTTCAGGTGTAGCTATGGAAACTTCTCTCATTTTAATGTTTCTGTTATAATTGTGACTTTTGGATCTCATTAATGGTTCAGATCCTCCAGGATGAGGACGAGCCTCGGGTTTCTGGTCTGACTGCTGGTGATGAGGCTGAGGGTTCGCTGGTCGCTGCAGACCAGCGGTGTGTGGGTGTGTGTGTGTGTGAAGGTCATCAAGCTTTGAATCCTTTCTGCCCCCCCACAGCGCCACCAAGGCTCCGACTGGCTGAGAGGAGGCAGAGCGA
Organism: Brachyrhaphis terrabensis; assembly: GCA_903067065.1. Lineage (NCBI taxonomy): Eukaryota > Metazoa > Chordata > Actinopteri > Cyprinodontiformes > Poeciliidae > Brachyrhaphis > Brachyrhaphis terrabensis. The sequence goes on along the minus strand of CAEGAG010229685.1, from coordinate 9,679 downwards.
CCGCAGCGGCCAACCTGAGCTGCTGAATGACCCGCAGGTACCCAACCTGTCATTAAAACACCTGCTCTCACACACACACACACNCACAGGAACAAATCATTTGATTATTTCTGACTGAATCAGAAGCAGCTGCAGGTTTTCACATCGTTTCCATTTTTCCCTCAGAGGCTGAAACTGGAGCTGAATGATGGAGCAGCCGGATCCAGCAACCCGGACCTGAAGCGCCACAGGTGAGGCTCCGCTCAGGTGGATCCAGGTCCAACCGGGTCCAACCAGCGCCTTTCTTCAGCTGAACTCTGCTTACTGTGTCAACTTGAACTATTTTTAATCAGAAACTATTTTCAGCTTTTCTTCACTTCCTTTTCTAGCTGCAGTTTTTCTTCCTAAAGAAATGAGCGTCTATTGACTCTTTGAAGCTTTTAGATTATAAAATAGTTTCAGGTTCAGATTAATTCTCTGAGCCTCTCCGATCTGTTGTGGTTTTCTGCCTGCTGGCTCAGAGTCAGTCGGTCTGAGGCGTCAGAGGAAAGAAAAGCTGTTAAACTAAAACTTATTTTCAGATGACTGGTGACCCCGTTTCTGTACTTCCTCTTGCTTTTGTTGCTGCGTCCAGCGGCTGACGGTAAACGTTGCATTCACTGCCGCGTTGCATTCACTGCCGCGTTGCATTCGGCTGTGGGACGCCCACCAAAACCAAACACACTTTACTGCAAACTGAACCTCAGACTGCAGAGAAAATGAAAGATCAGCTGATGAATGAGATTAATTTAAACCTGCAGAGTGGAGCTGGATTAAAATCAATAGTTTGGATTAAAACTTAAAACACATTCAATGAACAACATGCATGAATCTGTTGTTTTACTTGATTTATTTTAGAGCCTGTGGTTCATGTTTTCTCATTTTATTTAACTTTGTTTAAAATGAAAATGCAAATTGAACTTGTTTTTTAGGTTAACATGAAGCAAATAATAAAAAAAGTTCATTTCTTGACTTTTTTTCTCTTGTTTTAGTAAAAGTGTGGTGAGGAACAGGAAGTTTCTACGAGGGAAAAAGAAATTCAACATGGACCCAAAAGTGGTGAGTTTTCATTTTTCTGCACATCCAGTGACTGAGGGGCTCCCAGCATCTCCAGAGGTCAGAGGTCACTGACCTGCAGCAGGAACTCCAGACGGTTTTACATTAATCACATCAATGGGATTTTTCTGCTCCGTTCGTCTCGGTTCAGTTAAAATCAAACCTGATGGTTTTCTGCGTCCATTCAACTGGTTTTAATGGTTTTAATGGTTTACATCAAGCTGAAGCTACACTGAAAAAACATTAAATCTCACCAAGTATTTATGTCTAGTTTCTGCTGCAAACGTCTCATTACACTATAAATGAGACAAAACTGACTTAGAAGCAACTTTTCAGCAAGTTGTAGAAGATTGTAAAGTCAATAATTATTGATTAAAGTCAGCAGGTTATTCCACTTATAAAGTAGAAATAATGTTTTGTTCTAAGTGAAATAATCTGAATATTGAAGAATCTTTTCATCAATATTAAGTAATTATTGATCTAAACCAGCTCCTATTTCTGCTGAAAAGTTACTTCTGAGTTACTTTTGTCTAGTTTCTGGTTTACTGAAACATTTCCACTAGTAACTAAACCAGACGTCTTGGTAAGATTTAGTTTTTTCAGTGCAGCAGCTGGGTGTGTGATGCAGTAAAGGGGCTGCCTGCAGAGCGGCGCAGCAGCAAGAAAAGCCACATCCTGTTCCTCACAGAGACGCAGAGGCGAGTCAAACCGAGCCGCGCTCTGAGTTTTACTGACACGATTCAAAATGGAGAAGTGATCAGTTCGCTCTCCGCTTCTCTACTGAAGCAACGCGCCTGACAGCCGTGACTCAAAACGTGAAGAAGGAAACCTTTAAGATGTGAGATGTGATGCTTCTGGTTGATAAGAGCACAAGCAGCAGATGAGGCGACCCTCATGCCACGGTGTGAGGTCATTTCCTGTGAAACGTTGTTTTCCTGCAGGGCGTCCGCTACCTGGTGGAACACGGCGTCCTGGAGTGGCGAGCCGAGCCGGTGGCGGAGTTCCTCTACAAGGAGGAGGGGCTTAACAAGACCGCCATCGGCAACTTCCTGGGAGAACGGTACGGCAGGCCAGAGGTCAAAGCAAAGGTCAAACAGGAAGTTCACAGGAGGACAACTGCATGAACCAATCCAGCTTTATTTATTAAAACTTTCAAAACCAAAGTGCTGCACAGTCAAAGTAAAAACATCAAAAAGGTTTTAATCTGCCTAGAAACATAGTTTTATTCAGCAAAAAACTAATATTTGACTGTAGAGATTATCATGACTTAGAAAGTAAAGCAGAAATTTAAACAACAAAAAATTATATTTAATAAAATAGAATGACGAATAAGAAATAATGAATTAATACATAGTGAAATAAGTTCAAATATGTAAAATAATAAAGTACAGTAAATTAATGAGAATTTTACTATAAAGTTAGCCAAGGTATTTATAAATAAATTTACAGGAAAATATTCAGAAATTCAAATGAAACAATATAATAAAATCTGAAAAGCATAATTTAATTCCCTGTTGAATCTTTTTGATGTTGTTTTATTCCATCAGAAACTCCAGTTTGGATGAAATTATGGTTAATGTATCTAATCTATTCATTCAATCTTATTTATACTTTGTTGTTAAAATTAAATACTTAAATTTGGTATGAATTTTTCCTGGACAAATCAGGTATAAAGGCTCATCTGAAACTGTTTAATGTGTTTTACTAATATTATTTATGCTTATGTTGTTATTATTCTGATTTCCAATTTGTCTTGACGGCATCATCAGCACAGCATCAATATTCCATGTAAATTTTTCTATTTTTTACAAACTTTAAAGCACCAATGAGAGGACAGGAAACTTTTGGGGGCAGGACCAAAAGGGGCGGAGTTACTGCAGCAGCATTTAGCCACACCCCCTGGGCCCGCCCACCTGTTGTTCCTTTCAGTTTCATGAATTGTATTCCTCTAATTAGTTTAGTTTTTCTGAAATCATAAATGAAATGAATGGGTTTGGTAGTTTTCTCTGCAGGTTGTTGCTCCTGTTCTCAGGAACAACAACCTGCAGAAACAGACTGTTTCTGATCTGCTGTAAATGTCACACAGGGAGGAAATGCACCTGAAGGTCCTGAAGGCCTTCGTGGCTCTGCATGAGTTCTCTGACCTGAATCTGGTCCAGGCGCTGAGGTTTGTGACAACTGGATGAAATATTCATTTTATTTAACTTTATTCTGTTTTTCTCAGTATAAATAATTCTCATTATTTACCAGCGTTTGCTTCTTTTGATGTGTGTTTGAATAAATCTATTGTCAGACAGTTTCTGTGGAGCTTCCGGCTCCCAGGTGAAGCCCAGAAGATCGACCGGATGATGGAGGCGTTCGCAGCGCGTTACTGCGACTGTAACCCCGGAGTGTTCCAGTCCACAGGTACGACTCAGCGTCCAATAGAAACGCTCTGCTGCTTCACCGTCCAATAGAAACGCTCTGCTGCTTCACCGTCCAATAGAAACGCTCTGCTGCTTCACCGTCCAATAGAAACGCTCTGCTGCTTCACCGTCCAATAGAAACAGAGAGCCTGAAACCTCTGAGCTCATTGATTCCTCACTGCCTTCTGCACAAAGCCTTTACTTTGAATAGACCATTGCGGCTGTGCAGCTGAGGCAGCGATAACAAAGCAGCGCTGCGGTTTCTCTTGCAGACACCTGCTACATCCTGTCTTTTGCCATCATCATGCTCAACACCAGTCTGCACAACCCCAACGTGAAAGACAAGCCCAACCTGCAGCGCTTCGTCTGCATGAACCGAGGAATCAACAACGGCTCCGACCTTCCCGTCGACCTGCTCACGGTCAGCTCACTTCCACCGTCAGGGCTCAGCGCAAAGCCTTCCTGTTGGTTCCTCCTGCCTTCAGGGGGCGCTGCAGGGACGTTTAGCCCAAACAAACATCCTCCTGCATCATAGCGGCTCTACAGTCTCAGTTTTATCCACAGTTCCCTTCAGCTTCACTGGAATAAGAACTTTGTTCCCTTGTTGCTGAAAATCTGCCTTATAAATAAAATTACCTTCATATGACTGTACAGGTTAGAGTTATGAAAATAAATTTGCTAAAAGGAAACAAATTTTGGACATTCTTGGTAAAAAGTTGAGGTGTTTTTTTGGTTGTATTGAATTTAATGAATTTTATAAAACAATAAAACTTTTTTGACTTTTCTGTTTTTTCCTTCAGAAACTTTACGCCAGCATCCGCAGCGAACCCTTCAAGATCCCCGAGGACGACGGCAACGACCTTACGCTGACCTTCTTCAACCCGGACCGCGAGGGCTGGCTGCTGAAGATGGGTGAGTCTGATGCAATGGCGAAGCGCCTCGCTGAGCCGCCGTGGCGCCTTTCTGAAGGTTTGTTGTCGCTGCAGGCGGCCGCGTCAAGACGTGGAAACGCCGCTGGTTCATCCTGACCGACAGCTGCCTTTACTACTTCCAGTACACAACGGTGAGTTTCTGCTTCCTGCCGGTCAGAGTGCAGCAGCAGCGGTGTGTGTGTGTGTGTGTGTGTGTGTGTGTGACGTTCGGTTTGCCCTGCAGGATAAAGACCCGATCGGGATCATCCCTCTGGAGAATCTCTGTGTCAGAAAGCTGCAGGATTCCAGCAAACCGGTAGAGAAACAAACTTACAACATGCAAACTGAACCAGAAAATATGGTTTAAACTTTATTTACCTCTGATTACGGTTCCTCTGGTTCCACCAGTTCTGTCTAGAGCTGTACAGCCCCAAAGGTCAGAAGGTCAAAGCCTGTAAGACGGAGAACAAAGGCCGAGTGGTGGAGGGGAAACACCAGTTCTACCGGCTGAACGCCACCAGCGAGGAGGAGAGAGACGACTGGATCAGCGCCATCAGGTGATCCACAGGACACACACACACACACACACACACACACACACACAGAGTCCTACAATCCTCCTCTGACTGAAACTGATCAATTAATTATTAATAATATTAACAATAATAATGGCTCATTATTATTATTATTATTTATTATTATTATTATTATATATTTTCAGACTCTTAAATATCAAACAGAAAATATCTGATTAAATAAAAACATTGGTTCTCTGGAGTATTAGATTGATTCTGATTTATTTGTTTTAAATAATGAGAATAAAGTCAGAATCTTCTTTGTCATAATATTACAAGATTAAAATTGTAATAAAATAAATTTTTTGGTTTTCCAAAAATTCACTTTAATTGGAGTTAAATATAATAATTTTTATTTATTTATTTTTTAAATATTATTGCATAAAAAATAAATGTGGGTATTTAAAAAAACAAAAAAAGAAAATCGAGTTCAGTCAGTGAAAAAATGAAACCTCCAGTTTTGTAGGAAGTTTGGATCAAAACTTTAGTTCAGATTAAAAGTCCAGTTTGTTTTCAAAATGGCCGAATTTAAACAAACCTGCAAGATTTGACTTTTGGATAATTATCACAAACATTTGATGTGTTTATAAAACTTATTAGGTAATCATCTTCAGCTTTTCTCTTTAACAGATCAAATAGTTTAACAATTACTTTTTGTATTTCTTAAAATGAGTTTCATGACTGTAAATAATAAAATGGAGCAACAGAAGAAGCATGTAGATCAGTTATGATGTGAAGATAGAAAATGTTGATAATCACATTAATAAACTCTGTTTTTCCAGGGCGAGCATCACCAAGGACCCGTTTTACGATTTGGTGTCGATGAGGAAGAGGAAGGTGATCAGGAATGCTTCATCATCGGAGTGAAGCTTCCTGAATGAAGCTTCACCGACGTTTCACAGAAACAATCTGAACTGGAGAAACAAAGAGGAACCGAGAACTGAAGCGTCACTGCTGCAAACTGCAGACTGTTCCTGGAAGAAGGCCTTAGCGTTAGCAGCTTTAGCGTTAGCAGCTTTAGCGTTAGCAGTGTTACATTAAACTGTCCTCATTCTCTCCATGTGAAGGAAATAAACTAAAGTCACAAAGAAGCTTAAAAATGAAGCGATGGACAAAAAGCAGCAAAGAATCACGACTGGAAGCTAAAAGAGAAGAAACAAAACTGAAGCTGAAAAAGAAGCTAAAGGACAAAAACAAAGAAAAGATGCTGAAAGTCACCGAGATGCAAAACATGGATGTTCAACATTTTAACAGAAAAGTAACAAAAATAGAAAATGATGCAGCTTAAATATCAATAAAAGAACTAAACAGAGAATGAAGCTACATTTACAGTCCAGGGGGAAAAAGCAGAAACTACCAGAATAGAAACAATAAAACATTTTTAAAATAACAGGTTGTAAAATATTAAACTGATTATTTGTTCAGTCTGGGGAAACGATGTAGCATTTCTTTATAAGTCTAATAGATCTAAAATCTTCTCAACTTGTTTAATTTATGAATCATTGAATGTGTACAGTTTGTAATATTTTTATGTTTAATATGTAATTTAATGATCGTATAATCAAACTTGTAGAATAAAGTTTATTTTTCCTCAAAGCTTGTCGCCTTTTCTCCACCAGATGGCGCCGCAGCTCCGCCATGTTGAACTGAAACGTCCATTTATGCTGAGTTTTATTTTCTATTTTAACTGGAATGAAGATGAAGAGAAATCATGAGAATCTTCAACACAGCAGATCGAGTTTCTGGTTCACCAGTCGTACTGGTTTTACTGGTATTACAAAACTCCAGTAATTAGAAATGAATAACGATCTCTTTGCAGACCAGTTGCTCCACGAGGCTCCAGTGGGAAGAAGTGGAGACGCTGGTTTCCTCCTGGATCTGAAATCATTTCTTTGACTTCATCTCTCATTCCTCCTGATGTACTTACACAAAAAAATAAAACTATCAGCTTATATACGTCTTTAAATTCATATATATACATATATGTATTTTCTCTTGCTCTCAGTGAAGACAGACTCTTTTTTCCTCTGCTCCCTTCCTGCCCTGCTTGATCTGTTATTTGTCTTTTTCTCCAATTTTGGAGTATTTTTTTTGCACATCCTCCAAATCTACAAATTATGGGTCTGGTCAACTGGTCTCTCCATTGATCACATTTTCTTGATGAAGAGACAGGGCAGAGGAGACCCTCTTGTCCTGCGGGGACACACCCAGCAGGACACACCTGGGTTTATTCATGATAACAGGATTTCTGCTGTTCCTGGCTTATTGACAAATTTGTGACGGATTTGGCCGAACCAGTGAACATTCAGACTGTTGGTGTGAACAGAGACGCAAGTTGGATGTGAGTCTTGCTGAGACTCGCAGCCCAGATGAGGAATCTAAAACTGAGATGTATCGGAGAAACTTTAGGGAAGATTGAAATTTATAATCTATCCAACCTAAAACATTCAGTATCTGAACTGGTTTCCCCATGTTGCCTTGCAAGGGCTGCGTATTTTCAATCTCCTTGAAGATATGTAAACATAACGCTCCTTCCCACCTCCTGTTATCCATGCAGCTGTGGAGCTGAGCGCTCCCAAGGACTTTCCTCGATAACATCATCTTATCGGAGTTCAGCCGGAGGCTGAGCAACCTGGTTTCATGGCTCTGTCATGTCACCGCCTTCACTCATGTCTGTTTTGTCTGAATGCTGCCATGTTCCCTAATGTGTTCTTTCCTCTTTTTTATTTTATTTTGTTAGAAACTGTGGAGTATTCACTATTTAACCCAGAAAATGATTATTTTAGTTTATTAGTAATATTAGAAATTGTGGAGGATTTAGATCAATATTATACAGCCCAGAAAGTGGAATCAGAATTAGAATAACTATGAACTTAGAATCCAGAAATACCTGGAAGGCGGGGCTACGTCCACCCAGGCGTTCTGCACAGCTGACTGGTTGCCATGGAGATTAAGAAATTTCTCAAACATCACAGAAACGCTCCAGGTTTGTTTCCATTGACGAAAAAACATGATGGGAAAATATAAAAAATGATTTTACATAAAACTGTCTAATAAATGAAAACATTTGAAAGCAAGTTTTTTTTATTACTTCAGTTATTGTTGATATTAAACAAAAGAATTAAAATTATGTATTTATGACATTTTATTATTTTTAAATATGTAACCTGATATGTTTTATATGTTTTTTATTCATTATTCTCTTTTTTTGGACGTTAGTTTTTCTGTATTTTACTGTATTTAAATTGATTTCATCTGAGCGACTGAAGGTGAAACAAACTTTATGGAAAACTGCAGAAAACTCAATATGCTGTTTTCTTTGTTCCTTTTGAATTAAATATACTGAGGAAAAGTAAAACTCACAGGAGTAAAAACATCATTTGGGAGTGAAATAAATCAGATCATTTTCAGATTCATTGAACCTGGAGAATGTTTTAGTCAAAGTTTTTGTCTTTATTGTCTGTAACAAAGTTGTGATCATTTAAAGTCCATCTGCTGCCACACAGACTCTCATATCATTCAGTGTGTTCAACACACCGACTGCGTTAACAAAACTACACACACTGATCACCTTTCCAGTCTCCATAGCGACCAGGTGTAGCATAACACCATGTAAAGTTTAAGCTCCAGAGGAAATGATGGAAAACACTGACCAGTGGAATAATTTAAAATAAACTAGAAAAATGTAAAAGTGTCGACGGAATCCGTCCAGCAGGGTTTTGGCTCCGGACGTTTTCCGTTCAGAAACATTTCGTCTGTCGCTGCTCATAAACCGTTTCAGTAAAACGTTTCAGTTAAACGTTTCAGTAAATGTTTCAATAAAACGTTTCAGTAAAACGTTTCAGTAAATGTTTCAGTAAAATGTTTCAGTAAAACGTTTCAGTAAAACGTTTCAGTTAAACGTTTCAGTAAAACGTTTCAGTAAATGTTTCAGTAAAACGTTTCAGTAAAACGTTTCAGTGAATGTTTCAATAAAACGTTTCAGTTAAACGTTTCAGTAAATGTTTCAATAAAACGTTTCAGTAAATGTTTCAGTAAAATGTTTCAGTAAAACGTTTCAATAAAACGTTTCAGTAAACGTTTCAATAAAACGTTTCAGTTAAACGTTTCAGTAAAACGTTTCAGTAAAACGTTTCAGTAAAACGCTTCAGTAAATGTTTCAGTAAAACGTTTCAGTAAATGTTTCAGTTAAACGTTTCAGTAAATGTTTCAGTAAAACGTTTCAGTAAATGTTTCAATAAAACGTTTCAGTAAAACGTTTCAGTAAATGTTTCAATAAAACGTTTCAGTTAAACGTTTCAGTAAATGTTTCAATAAAACGTTTCAGTAAATGTTTCAGTAAAATGTTTCAGTAAAACGTTTCAGTAAAACGTTTCAGTTAAACGTTTCAGTAAAACGTTTCAGTAAACGTTTCAATAAAACGTTTCAGTTAAACGTTTCAGTAAAACGTTTCAGTAAAACGTTTCAGTAAATGTTTCAGTAAAACGTTTCAGTAAATGTTTCAGTAAAACGTTTCAGTAAACGTTTCAGTAAATGTTTCAATAAAACGTTTCAGTAAACGTTTCAGTAAACGTTTCAGTAAAACGTTTCAGTAAATGTTTCAGTAAAACGTTTCAGTAAACGTTTCAGTAAAACGCTTCAGTAAATGTTTCAATAAAACGTTTCAGTAAATGTTTCAGTAAAATGTTTCAGTAAAACGTTTCAGTAAATGTTT